>JAJOOH010000344.1:0-60606 GCA_029582605.1 Solanum gracilifrons | reverse complement strand
TATCGGAAGAATATTACAATAAATATTATTATATTTTACCATGAATTTAGCACTACCAAAAAATAACATTAAAGAGATATCAAGATTAAGACACTTAGAAGGAGAATGTTATAATAAAATATTTAAATTAAAATACTCACCTACAACACTACCATCTACCACACTACCACTTTCATGAATTCACCAACTACCAGTTCCGCTATTTTTATAAGAACATGCATAATGTGATTTATATCGTGTATGTATAACTATATATATGCCTACCTTAATTATAAAAAAACTCATATATAACTAGGTTTAATAAACTGATGATAAATTTACTACAAGGAAAGATAAAACTGTAAGCAAAAAGTATGGACAAAATTATTTTTTCCATTGGCTATGAGCTCCATGAAAAAAATTATTTAATATATAGTATTTTAATATCTGACAGTGTATGACATGTATTCTTGCTAAATGGAACATGAAAATCCAATATTTTGATAAAATTAACACTCGGTAGTGAATAATCACGTTAAGACTAGAAGATGAATTTGTATCTAATAATTGCTAAATATATTTTATTAAATAACATAAATTTAGATATTGAATAATGATTTTATGGAAAGCAATCTATAGTGTTATTTTTTTTGGATAGTATCTATTAGGGTAAATTATAAAAATTTCTTCTATTTGTAATGTATTTATGTTTCTTCCATAAATAACTATAACCAATTTATAGATAAGGCGAAAAATTAAGCATTTAAATTAAATCTTCAAAGATGGTTGATAAACATCTGAACAACGAGTCAATACTTTTCAATCAAGTTCTCAAAGGTGTTTCTTTTTTCTATTTTGTGTATGTGTGTTATTTTTGACAACTTAAGACAATTTCATCCAATTTTGTAAATTCAGGATCAAGAGTTGTGGAACTATCAAAACAAGAAAAAATGATGAATATTGTTGATTGGGAACAAGTGAGTTCACGTGTTACCAATTAAGTTTATACATTCAATTTGTTGTAGGTTTGACTAAGTATCTATGTGTGCTCTATTTCTATGGGTAAAATGTGTTGTTTCCCTATTTAGGTTCTATCATTTTGTGAAGGAGAATAGCATCATCATTTATTTTGCAAGGACCAAATCCTTCTACCTATGATAATTGTGAAACAATGTGGATAAAATAAATATATAAGCCTAAGATTTAATCTTTTTCTCATACCAAATACACACCTACTGGTAAACTTTAGTAGAACAAGGATGCATCACTCCCGAACATTAATTGTTTCAACCAGAAAAATGTTAAAGTCACGCTAGAAAATAAGGATAGGTGAAAAATATATGATCCTTATGCCAATTTTATATCTTCACTGAAATATTGAATAGTTAGAAATTCTTAAAGTGCTTGTCTTATTAATTTCTCTCTCATGTTTCAACTGACAAAGGACTTAGATTTTTTCTCTTGTTAAAAATTTCTCATTTTTTGATACTCTACTTTATTTTGTAATAGAAGATAATATAAATTAACAAGCTTTCTAGTTTATCTTAATAAAACTTTTGGTAATAATTATATAATATTTCAATACTTAAAAAAAAGGTGTGTGATAGAATTTTCTTTTCTATCTAGGCCATGGATGATTACTCTGAAGAGAATATACTCGTTGGAATCCTCGGTAGGTTGCATGTGCAGTCTCTTCTTTGATTCAAATGTGTTTTAAAATTTTGGGGTACACTGATCGATGAGCCGTATTTTAAGATGAAGAATCTCATTCATGCCAAGGACAAACTTTCCAAAAATTTATGTTCTACAAATTGCGCCCTAAGAAGTCTATATTTTCCATTTATTGTTGTTCAGTTTCATCAGTCGCAATTGGTAGAGGATAAACGGGAACTGAATTGCCCTTTAAATATTGAACCATGACATTGCATAGTCTACTGTTGTTGTGAGAGATTGGTTATTATCAAGGTTTATAAAATAGTGTTGAACGCCAAATATTTTTGCTATGGAATCCCTCCACCGGAGAATCAATTGTACTTTCCATTCCATAATTTCCAATGGATGAATTTTCATATTTGGAAATGTGTTTTGACTCAACCAGTAATGTTTATAAAATACTTAAAATTCCCAATGGTGTAAGTGATCATAGCAAAGTACCTGGTGAAATTCTCGCACTGAAAAGTGGCTCTTGGAGAACAATTGTTGAACATCCTCGTGACATTTGCTATATGGTGCATGGTATGCATTCATTGGCATTTATACATGGTTCATTTCATTGGGTTGGTAATTCAAAAAAATTATTTTGTGGTTTCATTTGATATTTCCCTTGAAGTGTATGGAGAAATATCATTACCAGACGAAATAAGCTTGAGCAGCATTAATATTGGCATTTCACTATTGGATGGAATGTTGTGTGCTTATACTAATACGTATATTCAGGGGAACCACACTTTTATGTTATGGGTAATGAATGATTATTGTCTTGACGAATGTTGGCATAGAATATTTTCTATAGCAGATCATGATATATTTATAGACGCACCAAAATATAGATTTGCAGATGGTGAAGTGTTATGCTGGAGCTTATATCGTGAATCTAGGGAATACGCATATAGAACAGAGAGAGGTCCCTTAACATTGTTGCCTCATGGTATCCTTCAGAATGAATTTGCTTTTACAGAAAGTTTGGTCTCTCCAATATTACTTACTTATTATATATTTATGTTTGATTGAAATACTTTGTCCTTTTTTTATCAAGTTATTGTCTCTTATTTTATTTGTTAATCTATTCATCGCAAACTTTTCTATTTCTAGCAATATTTACCGAAGCTTTGTTTATTTAATTCAACTTATATTTTTCAAATCTTTATTTATTTATTGTTGCTGGGCAAAGAACATGAGTCATTTATTTTCTAAGAAAAAAGTGGTTAAATAAATTAATATCAGCTAGTAGGGAGTATGTTTTAATCATATAGTAAGTTTACTTTAGTGTTATGTTTTTATAGGAATTTTTGGACCGTATCGACCGAAAATCTTTAATATTACTCTTACTATTGTGTACACACATAAACAGATTCTTCTCAAGCTATAATTTTTTATTTAAAAAATATCTTTCCGTTAATATATCAAGTATAAATTAAAGTTAGAAAAAGTAATGAAATAGTATCACATGGTTTCGATCCATTAAGAAAATTCTAAATGTAGTTCCTCAATTAAAAATATCATGGTCAATCATAAGAGATGATAAAAATTTGACTATATGAGACCTCATGGGAATATCTTTATTTCTAGTTTTGGGTCACATGCATTGCATGTGTATTTTGTGCTAATTAAAGAAGTTTTGAGATACTCCTTCCGTCCCAATTTATATTACTTACTTTCCTTTTTAGTCAGTCCTCGAAAAGAATGACACATTTCTATATAAAGTGACAATTTAACTATAAAATGTCCATTTTACCCTTTATGAAATGATTCACAGCCACACAAATTTCTATCATTCATTTTAGACCACAAGTTTTAAAAGTCTTCCTTACTTTCTTAAACTTCGTGCCGAGTCAAAGTACCTCACATAAAATGGGACGGAGGGAGTAATATAAATGGCATTAGAATGTCGATTATAAATATATGAAATGTGAGGAAAATATGGTAGTACAAAGTGATAAGTACATCGTTGTTAAATGCTTTTACGAGTTAGCATTAACCCTTCATGGAAAATATTATTTTCAAACAGTTTATTAATAATTGCTATCTTTGAGTCTAAAATAAGCTTTTGTGCTCTACAAATGAATCTTTGACTAATTTATAATGAAATGCCATGTCCTTCCCTACTCGAATTCACTACTGGCCCAACTTGATGAAATCAACATTGAATTGGTATGAACTTTTAATATAATAATACTTAAGAGTCTATTTGTAGGTTCTTCTAACTTATGTTGTCACACCCCACATCCATAAGGGCCCGACCGGCATCTAGTGCCTCACTTGAGCGAACAAACCAAAAAAAGAACTATCCAAGTAATACCACCTACAACAAGTCAAGGCCGATGAACAACACACAACCTTTATAATATAAAATATAAGGAGTAATAGAGGAGACCTACAAGGTCTCTTTTAGTTGAATAGTTACAAACCCCTACTCGAAGAGTTCTTACTTCAATATCTCACATTGTGGATAAGCGCCAATGTTAAAACAATCAAATGTAGGCAGTCTTCCCCAACTGATGCAACTTTTCATTTCTGTATCTATAACACATCCAAACGTTGGTTGTTTTGTCCCATCAAATTTCCAACTTCTTCTAAAAAAATGAACAGGTATGCCCTGTTACATCGGCTAAAACAAAGGTACTATCTTAGTAAATCAAACCTTCTTCTACATTGTTATTTGTTTTCCCTTTATGCCTAGATTTTTTTAAGTTAACAGTGTTCCTTCTCCATCAAAACACAGTTAAAGATTGGATTAGGCTTTCATGTAAATGCTCGCCAACATTAACGTGTTGTAAGTTTCTACCTAATTACTTTATGCTCATGTTTATGTACATTATAGGTTCACTCACCTATATAACAACCGATAAAGAATGGGTCAAAGAACTTCCTTGGTAGTATGGATGTAATTGATGCGCATGATTTTGTCACGCCCCGAGCTACCCCCGAGACGCAGACACGAGACCTAGGACTACAAGTGATCCCAAATTAACCCTAATGGTATGATTATGAGCATACTAAAGATAATAAACTGATGCGGAAACTAAATCATAAATAAAATGAAAAGATGGGGAATACCAATATACTATAACTGAGATAAATGAAAATTGATGATTTTAATACAAAGAAATTATTAACTCAATACTAAGATGAATCTAACTATGTCTGAAAATAGCCTCTAACTGGCTAGAAATGTTGGGACAGGACTAAGTCTAGCAAAACTGAGACTAAAGAACTAAAAATAATACTGAAAAGAGACTCATGACTATTGTCCTCGGAGAATGAGGACTCACAACTGATTCTACTGAACTGGAGATCAGGAATCGATCTAAGCGTGATCTGGATGCTAAGAACCTGAACCTACATCAAGAGAAGATGTAGCACAGAGTATGCTTCATTACTTGAAAGGTACTGAGCATGCAAGATAAAGTAAAGATGAAATAAGATATAATTGAACAAAGCAATAAAGCAATGAAATAATCTAAACATGATATAAATACTGAATACTAAGCTAACTGAATGCAATGACCAATTTATAACATGCTGAGACTGAATACTGAATATACTGATACATGGTCAATGCAATAGAATCTTACTGAACTGTGGGAGCTACTAATAACCGATAATAAAACCACATGATCTAAATGTGGAGTACGATATATACGCCCCATCGAGAGGACCCAATATACCCTGCCAGAGGTATAGAGGAATGCTGGCGTGATCACTGAAATGATGCTCACAAAGGTGACTTACAAGCCACGTGGCTAGTAGTTCTGGGACTATATGGGTACACTGAATCCTAGTCCAACTCGGTATTATGCTACTCCAAATAGATTAAGTAGTTAACACATTATGACTGAATTTCTGTAAGTTACTGGATAGGTCGAACTGAATATGCAAACTGAGAATGCAACAATTACACTGATATTGATGCATTAATAACTGAGTCATGTATAAATGAATAAATGAGATATCTGACCTAGCATGTGTTATTCAAGAACTAAAGAAATACATAGCTAGGGTTCTGAAATTCATGCGAGAAGCGATGAAATAACATGGAAATCTAATTTGGAACATGTTAATAACTTATTCATGATGACCTGCTGTAATTCTAGAAACCTTAGGTCTATTCATAATAAGGGAATCAAGAAACTGACTAAATTCTAGGGACCTAATGGGTGAAAGGAACCCACTAGTGAAATCCCACATACCTGGTGATGAATTCCACGAACAAATCTTTCGATTTCGGGGCTGGTACTGAAGGAAACTTGTTGTGTTCTTGAACTACGGTTCTTGACCTCTTTTCTTCTTTTACGCTCTAGTTTTTCTATGTTTTGGTTAATGATTTGACTTAGATAAGTTCTAGTTATGTTTCTAGGCTTAAACTGACTAAAACCTCATGATTTAGGGTCTAAACGACGTATCTTAGGGGTCCAACGAAATAGAAAAGACCAAAATGACCCTGACTTAAAATCTGTTGAAGCGATCTACGACTGAACGACGATACGTCGATGGATCCACGATCTGTCTTGTCAATCCGTCAATGACTTCAGAGACCAGGTTCTAAGGACCTCGACATACGGACTAATCGATGATCCGTCGATGGATTTACGATCCGTCATTTCAGTCCGTCGATCGACTTTAGAAACCAGATTCTGATGGCCTCGACCTGCGGATTGATCGATGATCCGTCAATGGATCCACGATCCGTCAAGCCAGTCTGTGGGTCATACCTTAGAATGGTTTCTGTCTGAATTTCTGGGGATGGTTGCAGATGCGAACGACCTACCACCATCATGGGGCGTGGGTCACCCTACGGTCCGTGGGTAATAACTGTGTGTGTCACCTGTAACCTCTGGAAATTTGCATTAAGTTCTGTTTTTGGATACAGGGTGTTACTTTATCTCCCCCTTGAAAACATTCGTCCTCGAATGAAGACTAAACTAGCTGAAATAGAGGCATAGGGCTGCAATCCCTACCATTAAGCATTGAGAACTAAATTTCTGACTGAACTGAGTTCCAAGAACATGCAAATACGCTGAAAATGCAGGTACAAACTGAAGGAACATGGTTCTAAGATTGAATTTACGCATGAATGACTCAAAAGCTAAAGAGGAATTATTACCTCAAGCTGGAGTGGAATTGGAAGGAAAGAGGTGAGGATACTTGGCTTTCATGGCCGCTTCAACTTCCTAAGTAGCTCCCTCTACGGACCGACTCCTCCACAAAACATTGACTGAAGCGACTTCTTTGTTTCTCAACCTTCTAACTTGACGATCAAGAATCGCAACTGGTACATCCTCATAAGAAAAGCTATTTCTTACAGCTACAGTCTTTAATGGCACTACGGATGCTGGATCACCCACACACTTCTTCAAAAGTGAAATGTGAAAGACGGGATGTACTGCTACTAAATCTGCTGGCAACTCTAACTCATAATCCACTTTACCAATCCTTTTCAGATCCGGTAAGGGCCTACATATCTGGGACTGAGCTTCCCTTTCTTGCCAAATCTCATCACCCCCTTCATAGGAGACACTTTCAGGAAAACCCAATCATCATCTTGGAACTCTAGTTCCCTTCTCCTCATATTTGCATAGGACTTGTGGCGACTCTGGGCAGTCTTAAGTCTATCTCTAATGAGTTGCACTTTCTCAATAGCATCAAGGACTGAATCTAATCCTATCAAGGCTGCTTCACCTACTTCAAACCAACCAACTGGAGATCTACATTTACGCCTATACAGTGCCTCATAAGGGGCCATCTAAATGCTGGAATGGTAACTATTATTGTAGGTGAACTCAATAAGAGAAAGGTGATCGTCCCAACAACCCTTGAAGTCAATCACACAAGCTCTCAACATGTCCTCTAAGGTCTGAATGGTACGCTCTGCCTGACCATCCGTCTGTGGATGAAATGTTGTGTTAAGGTTAACCTGTGTACCAAGACCCTTCTGAAATGACTTCCAGGAAAGAGAGGTAACTGAGGACCTCTATCTGAGATGACAGACAAAGGAACCCCATGCAACCTCACAATCTCATTAATGTAAAACTTGTCGTAATCCTTCACCGAATCTGCAGTCCTTACCGCCAAAAAGCGAGAAGACTTAGTAACCCTATCAACAATCACCCAAATGGAGTCATGCTATCGGTGAGTATGAGGTAAACCTATGATGAAGTCCATGTTGATCACTTCCCATTTCCAAGTAGGAATGTAAATCTTTTGATTCATGCCTCCTGGTTTTTGACGTTCTACCTTGTCTTGCTGGCAATTAAGGCACTTAGTCCCAAAGTCTGCTATATCTCTTTCCATACCATTCCACCAATAGACTACCCGCAGATCGCGGTACATTTTAGTGGCGCCTGGATGGATAGAATATCTGGAGTTATGGACTTCTGCAAGGATATGCTGTCTCAACTCGCCCACATCAGGTACACATAATCGACCCTGGTAGCGAAGCACACCATATCCCCCTTAGGAGAAAACCTCCACTCTCTTATTGCGGAATGCACCATTAAGTTCAAGAAAGATTGGATCACTGTCTTGCCTTTCCTTAACCTCTACTACCAAAGAATATTCTGCCCCATTCTGAACCGTTACACCGCCATCTGATATTCTGATAAGACGAACTCCTAGGCGAGCAAGTCTGTGAAAATCCTTTCCTAGCTATTTTCTTTCTTCCTCAACATGTGCTACACTACCCATAGATAATCTACTAAGAGCATCTGCTACTACATTCGCCTAACCCGTATGGTAATGCACGCTCATATCACAATCTTTGAGGAACTCAAGCCACCTTCTTTAGTGAAGATTCAACTCTTTCTAGGTGAATACATACTAGAGGCTCTTATGGTCTGTGAACACATCTACATGAACACCATACAAGTAGTGTCTCCAAATCTTGAGTGCAAACACCACTGTTGCAAGCTCGAGGTCAAGAGTTCGATAATTCTTCTTGTGTACCTTAAGTTGTCTAGAAGCATAAGCTATAACCTTACCTCGCTGCATCAATACACAACCTAGGCCGACCCTAGATGCATCACAATAGATCACATAACCATCTGAACCCTCTAGTAGAGTCAAGACAGGTGTTGTAGTCAACCTAGTTTTCAATTCTGCGAAGCTTTTCTGACAATCATCTGTCCATGAAACTTGACCATCTTCTAAGTCAACCTAGTCAATCGTGAGGCTATGGACGAAATCCTTCCACGAACCGTCTATAATAGCCTGCTAGACCTAAGAAACTTCTGATATATGTAGCAGAGGTAAGTCTGGGCCATTGTTTCACTGCTTCTATCTTTTGGGAAGCTACTCGAATTCCTTCACTATATACAATATTCCCAAGGAAGGCAACTGATTGTAACCAAAATTTACACTTGTTAAATTTTGCAAATAACTGGCGATCTTTGAGAGTTTGTAGAAGAACTCTTAAATGACTCGCATGTTCTTCCTTATTCCTAGAATAAATGAGGATATCACCAATAAAGACGATAACGAACAAGTCTAAGTACTGCTTGAACACTCTGTTCATCAAATCCATGAAAGCTGTAGGAGCATTGGTTAGTCCAAATGACATAACTACAAATTCGTAATAGCCATACCGAGTTTTGAAGGCTGTGTTTGGAATGTCACTATCTCTGACTGTAAGCTGATGATAACCTGATCTGAGGTCTATCTTAGAGAAATTACTAGCACCATGAAGTTGGTCGAACAAGTCATTAATCATGGGGATGGGATACTTTTTCTTGATTGGGACTTTGTTCAACTGCCTATAGTCAATGCACATTATGAGAGAACCATCTTTCTTCTTTACGAACAACACTGGTGCACCCCATTGCGAAATACTAGGTCTGATAAAGCCCTTATCTAGAAGGTTTGTCAACTGCTCTTTCAATTCCTTAAGGTCAGCTGGAGCCATTTTTTAAGGAGGAATAGAGATTGGCTGGGTATCTTGAAGGAGATCAATTTCAAAGTCGATTTCCCTTTCGGAAAGAACTCTAGGAAGATCATCTGGAAACATTTTTGGAAAATCATTGTCTAGAGGGACTGACTCAAGAGTTGGGGATTCAGAACTAGAATCCTTAACCCGAACTAAATGATAGAAACAACCCTTAGAGATCATCTTTCTGGCCTTAAGGCAAAAAATGAATCGACCCATAGGCGCTAAGTTGCTACCCTTCCATTCTAGGATTGGTTCGCCTGGAAACTGAAAACGAACAATCTTAATTCTACAATCAACTTAGGCATAACAGGAATGTAACCAATCCATGCCTAGAATGACATCGAAGTCTACCATTTCTAACTCTACAAGATCTGTTGAGGTGACTTTCTAAGAGACTGTGACAGGGCAATTTCTATATACCCGTCTAGCTATAACTGGGTCACCGACTGGAGTAGAGACTGAGAAGGGTTCTGATAGAGTTTCTGGACTGATACCTAAGATTACTGCTATAAAGGGACTTACAAAAGAAAAAGTAGCCCATGTTGTCTTTCCACTGAGTGAACCATATGTGAGCCACATCCCTAAGTTGGTAGTGTGACAACACAACCCTACCATTATAAGACACTTACATCACTCCAAAGATTTTCTTAACATTATCAATGAAGTTATGTGGGTCCTCACCAACTTGGGACCCTAAAAACTCAGGAGAATTTATCCTAAGAAAATCTCAAACTCTAGATGTCATTGATCCACTATTTCTTTTAGTAGGAACTGGAACTTGTTACTTGTTCTGGTTGGTCATACTCTGAGCCAAAAGCTAAATCGCATTCCAAAACTCTGCATTCGGAACCTCAAGGTCTGAGACTGGAGGAACTGCATTTGCATTGCATGCATTAGCATTCCTTGCGTAAGCTCTACGAAGAGGCATGATCTTAAGTGCATAATGATGGATTAGAAAGGAGATCATACCAACGCACGACAAAAATATCAAGAAAATGAAGATTACCTAAATCACTTTGTAGCCTCGCCCACATTAGAAGTTGTGCACTTCACACCCATGAAAATGACTCTACTTAGTGCAACTTTTTAGACATCGTAGGACACTTAAACCTAAGGCTCTGAAACCAAGTTTGTCATTCCCCGGGCTACCCCCGAGACGCGAACACAGTACCTAGGACCACAAGTGATCCCAAATTAACCCTGCTGGCATGATCATGAGCATACTAAAGATAATAAATTGATGCGGAAGCTAAATCATAAATAAAATAAAAAGATAGGGAATACCCATATACTATAACTAAGATAAATGAAAATTGATGAGTTTAATACAAAGAAAATATTAACTCAATACTAAGTTGAATCTAACTATGTATGAAAATAGCCTTTAACTGACTAGAAATTCTGGGACAGGCCCCAACTAAGTCTAGATAAACTAAAACTAAAGGACTAAAGATAATACTGAAAAGAGACTCATAACTATTGTCCTCAAAGAATGAGGACTCACCACTGATTCTGCTGAACTAGAGATCAGGAACTGATCTTAGCATGATCTGGATGCTGAGAACCTGAACCTACATCACGAGAAGATGTAGTAGAGAGTATGCGTCAGTACTTGAAAGGTACTGAGCATGCAGGATAGTGTAAAGGTGAACTAAGATATAACTGAACAAAGCAATAAAGCAATGAAATAATCTAAACATGATATACATACTGAATACTAAGCTAACTGAATGCAATGACCAATTTATAACATGCTGAAACTGAATATTGAATATACTGATACATGGTTAATGCAATAGAATCTGACTGAACTGTGGGAGCTACTGATAACCGATAATAAAACCACATGATCTAAATGTGGAGTACGATGTATACGCCCCATCGACAGGACCCAATATACCCTGCCAGAGGTAAAGAGGCATGCTGGCGTGATCACTGAAATGATGCTCACACAGGGGACTTACAAGCCACGTGGCTAGTAGTTCTGGGACTATATGGGTACATTGAACCCTAGTCCAACTCGATATTATGCTACTCCCAATGGATTAAGTAATTAACACATTATGACTGAATTTCTGTAAGTTACTGGATAGGTCGAACTGAACATGCAAACTGAGAATCCAACAATTAAACTGATATTGATGAATTAATAACTGAGGCATGTATAACTGAATAACTGAGATATCTGACCTAGTATGTGTTATTCAAGAACTAAAGAAATGCATAGCTACGGTACTGAATTTCATGCGAGAAACGATGTAATAACATGATAATCTCATTTGGAACATGTTAATAACTAATTCATGATGACCTGCTATAATTCTAGAAGCCCTAGGTCTATTCATAATAAGGGAATCAAGAAATTGACTGAATTCTAGGGACCTAATAGGTGAAAGGAACCCACTAGTGAAATGCCACATACCAGGTGATGAATTCCATGGAGAAATCTTTTGATTTCGGGGCTGGAACTGAAGGAAACTTGTTGCGTTATTGAACTAGGGTTCTTGACTTCTTTTCTCCTCTTACGCTCTAATTTTTCTAAGTTTTGATTAATGATTTAACTTAGATAAGTTCTAGTTATGTTTCTAGGATCAAACTGACTAAAACCTCATGATTTATGGTCTAAACGACGTATCTTCATGGTCCAACAAAATTTGAAAAGACCAAAATGACCCTGACATAAAATATGCTGAAGCGACCTACATACTAAATGACGATCCATCGATATATCCACGGTCCGTCCTATCAGTCCATCAATGACTTCAGAGAACAGGTTCTAAGGACCTCAACCTACAGACTGATCGATGATCCATCGATGGATTCACGATACGTCATGTCAGTCCGTCGATCAACTTCAGAGACCAGATTCTGATGGCCTCGACCTACAGACTGATCGATGATCCGTCGATAGATCGACAATCCGTCAAGTTATCCTGTGGGTCATGCCTTAGAATAGTTTATGTCTGAATTTATGGGGATGGTTGTAAATGCGAACGACGTACCACCAGCACGGGTCGTGCGTCAGCCAACGGTCCGTGGGTAGCAACCGTGGGTTGCACCTGCAACCTCTGAAAATCTGCATGAAGTTCTCTTTTTTGGATACGGGGTGTTACATAATCTACCCCTTGAAAATATTTGTCCTCGAATAAAGACTAAACTATCTGAAATAGAGGGAAAGGGCTGCAATCCCTACCACTAAACACTGAGAACTGAATTTCTGACTGAACTGAGTTCCAAGAACATGCAAATATGCTGAAAATGCAAGTACAAACTGAAGTAACATAATTCTAAGACTGAATTTACGCATGAATGACTAAAAAACTGAAGAAGAACTATTACCTTAAGTTGGAGTGAAATTGGAAGGAAAGAGGTGAGGATACTTGGCTTTCATGGTCGCTTCTGCTTCCCAAGTATCTCCCTTTACGAACTGACTCCTCCACCAAATATTGACTGAAGCGACTTATTTGTTTATCAACCTTCTAACTTGACGATCAAGAATCTCAACTGGTACATCCTCATAAGAAAGGTTATCTTTTACAGCCACAGTCTCAAATAGCACTACGGATGCTAGATCACCCATACACTTCTTCAAAAGTGAAATGTGAAAGACTGGATGCACTGCTGCTAAATCTGCTGGCAATTCTAACTCATAATCCACTTTACCAATACTTTTCAAGATCCGGTAAGGGCCTACATATCTGGGACTGAGCTTCCCTTTCTTGCAAAATCTCATCACACCCTTCATATGAGACACTTTCAGGAAAACCCAATCATCAACTTGGAACTCTAGTTCCCTTCTTCTCACATTTGCATAAGACTTCTGGCGACTCTGGGCAGTCTTAAGTCTATCTCTAATGAGTTGCACTTTCTCCATAGCATCAAGGACTGAATCTGGTCCTATCAAGGCTGCTTCACCTACTTCAAACCAACCAACTGGAGATCTACATTTTCGCCCATACAATGCCTCATAAAGGGCCATCTAAATGCTGGAATGGTAACTATTATTGTAGGTGAACTCAATAAGAGGAAGGTGATCATCCCAAAAACCCATGAAGTCAATCACACAAGCTCTCAACTTGTCCTCTAAGGTCTGAATGGTACGCTCTGCCTGACCATCCGTCTATGCATGAAATGTTGTGCTAAGGTTAACCTGTGTACCAAGACCCTTCTGAAATGACTTCGAGGAAAGAGAGGTAATTGAGGACCTCTATCTGATATGATAGACAAAGGAACCCCATGCAACCTCACAATCTCATTAATGTAAAACTTGTCGTAATCCTTCACCGAATCTGCAGTCCTTACCGCCAAAAAGCGAGAGTCATGCTATCTGTGTGTACGAGGTAAACCTGTGATAAAGTCCATGTTGATCACTTCCCATTTCCAAGTAGGAATGTTAATGTCTTGAGTCAAGCCTCCTGGTTTTTGATGTTCTACCTTGTCTTGCTGGAAATTAAGGCACTTAGTCGCAAAGTCTGCTATATCTCTTTCCATACCATTCCACTAATAGACTTCCGGCAGATCGCGGTACATTTTAGTGGCGCCTGGATGGATAGAATATTGGAGTTATGGACTTTTGCAAGGATATACTGTCTCAACTCGCCCACATTAGGAACACATTATCGACCCTGGTAGCGAAGAACACCATATCCCCCTTAGGAGAAAACCTCCACTCTCTGATTGCGGACTGCACCATTAAGTTCAAGAAAGATTGGATCACTGTCTTGCTTTTCCTTAACCTCTACTACCAAAGAAGATTCTTCCCCATTCTGAACCGTTACACCGCCTTCTGATATTCTCATAAGACGAACTCCTAGGCGAGCAAGTCTGTGAACATCCTTTCCTAGCTCTTTTCTTTCTTCCTCAACATGTGCTACACTACCCATAGATAATCTACTAAGAGCATCTGCTACTACATTCGCCTTACCCGGATGGTAATGCACGCTCATATCATAATCTTTGAGGAACTCAAGCCACCTTCTCTAGCGAAGATTCAACTCTTTCTGGGTGAATACATACTAGAGGCTCTTATGGTCTGTGAACACATCTACATGAACACCATACAAATAGTGTCTCCAAATCTTGAGTGCAAACACCACTACTACAAGCTCGAGGTCAAGAGTCGGATAATTCTTCTTGTGTACCTTAAGTTGTCTAGAAGCATAAGCTATAACCTTACCTCGCTGCATCAATACAAAACCTAGGCCGACCCTAGATGCATCACAATAGATCACATAACCATCTGAACCCTCTAGTAGAGTCAAGACAGGTGTTGTAGTCAACCTAGTTTTCAATTCTGCGATGCTTTTCTCACAATCATCTGACCATCAAAACTTGACCATCTTCTAAGTCAACCTAGTCAATGGTGAGGCTATGTATGAAAATCCTTCCACGAACCGTCTATAATAGCCTGCTAGACCTAAAAAACTTACGATATCTGTAGCAGAGGTAATTCTGGGCCATTGTTTCACTCCTTTTATCTTTTGGGAAGCTACTCGAATTCCTTCACTAGACACAATATTCCCAAGGAAGGCAACTAATTGTAACCAAAATTGATACTTGTTAAATTTTGCAAATAACTGGCGATCTTTGAGAGTTTGTAGAATAACTTTTAAATGACTCGCATGTTCTTCCTCATTCCTAGAAAAAATGAGGATATCATCAATAAAGACGATAACGAACAAGTGTAAGTACTGCTTGAACACTCTGTTCATCAAATCCATGAAAGCTGTAGGAGCATTGGTTAGTCCAAATGACTTAACTACAAATTCGTAATAACCATACCGAGTTCTGAAGGCTGTGTTTGGATTGTCACGATCTCTGACTTTAAGCTGATGATAACCTGATCTGAGGTCTATCTTTGAGAAATTACTAGCACCCTGAAGTTGGTCGAACAAGTCATTAATCTCGGGGATGGGATACTTATTCTTGATTGTGACTTTGTTCAACTGCCAATAGTCAATGCACATTCTGAGAGAACCATCTTTCTTCTTTACGAACAACACCGGTGCACCCCATTGCGAAATACTAGGTCTGATAAAGCCCTTATCTAGAAGGTCTTTCGACTACTCTTTCAATTCCTTAAGGTCAGTTGGAGCCAATCTGTAAGAAGGAATAGAGATTGGCTGGGTATCTGGAAGGAGATCAATTCCAAAGTCGATTTCCCTTCCGGAAAGAACTCTAGGAAGATCATCTGGAAACACTTTTGGAAAATCATTATCTACAGGGACTGAATCAAGAGTTGGGGATTCAGGACTAGAATCCTTAACCCGAACTAGATGATATATATAACCCTTAGAGATCATCTTTCTGGCCTTAAGGCAAGAAATGAATCGACTCATAGGCGCTAAGTTGCTACCCTTCCATTCTAGGATTGGTTTGCCTGGAAACTGAAAATGAACAATCCTAGTTCTATAATCAACTGAGGCATAACAGGAATGTAACCAATCCATGCCTAGAATGACATCGAAGTCTACCATTTCTAACTCTACAAGATCTGATGAGGTGACTTTCTAAGAATCTGTGACAGGGCAATTTCTATATACCCGTCTAGCTATAACTGGGTCACCGACTGGAGTAGAGACTGAGAAGGGTTCTGATAGAGTTTCTGGACTGATACCTAATATTACTTCTATAAAGGGACTTACAAAAGAAAAAGTAGCCCATGTTGTCTTTCTATTGGGTGAACCATATGTGAGCCAGATCCCTAAGTTGGTAGGATGACAACACAACCCTACCATTATCAGTCGTTTACATCACTCCAAAGATTTTCTTAACATTATCAATGAAGTTATGTGGGTCCTCACCAACTTGGGACCCTAAAAACTCAGGAGAATTTATCCTAACAAAATCTCAAATTCTAGATGTCATTGATCCACCATTTCTTTTAGTAGGAACTGGAACTTGTTACTTGTTCTGGTTGGTCATACTCTGAACCAAAAGTTAAATCGCATTCCAAAATTCTGCATTCGAAACCTCAACGTCTGAGACTGGAGGAACTGCATTTGCATTGCCATTCCTTGCGTAAGCTCTATGAGGAGGCATGATCTTAAGCGCATAATGATGGATTGGAAAGGAGATCATACCAACGCACGACAAAAATATCAAGAAAAGGAAGATTACCTAAATCACTTTTTAGCCTCGCCCACATTAGATGTGTTGCACTTCACACCCATGAAAAAGACTCTACTTAGTGCAGCTTTTCAGACATCTTATAGCTGAATAACTGAGATAACTGACCTAGCATGTGTTATTCAAGAACTAAAGAAATACATAGCTACGATACTGAATTTTATGCGAGAAACGATGTAATAACATGATAATCTCATTTGGAACATGTTAATAACTAATTCATCATGACCTGCTATAATTCTAGAAACCCTAGGTCTATTCATAATAAGGGAATGAAGAAACTTACTGAATTCTTGGGACCTAATAGGTGAAAGGAACCCACTAGTGAAATGCCACATACCAGGTGATGAATTCCATGGAGAAATCCTTTGATTTCGGGGTTGGAACTGAAGGAAACTTGTTGCATTATTGAACTAGGGTTCTTGACTTCTTTTCTCCTCTTACGCTCTAATTTTTCTAAGTTTTGATTAATTATTTGACTTAGATAAGTTCTAGTTATGGTTCTAGGCTCAAACTAACTAAAACCTCATCATTTAGGGTCTAAACGATGTATCTTAGTGGTCCAACAAAATTGGAAAAGACCAAAACGACCCTGACATAAAATATGCTGAAGCGACCTACGTACTGAACGACGATCCATCGATATATCCACGATCCGTCCTATGAGTCCATCGATGACTTCAGAGAACAGGTTCTAAGGACCTCGACCTACAGACTGATCGATGATCCATCGATGGATTCACGATCCGTCATGTCAGTCCGTCGATCAACTTTAGAGACCAGATTCTGATGGCCTCGACCTACGAACTTATCGATGATCCGTCGATAGATCGACGATCCATCAAGTACGGTTGTAGGTCATGCCTTAGAATGGTTTTTGTCTGAATTTATGGGGATGGTTGTAAATGCGAACGATGTACCACCAGCACGGGTCGTGCGTCACCCTACGGTCCGTGGGTAGCAACCGTGGGTTGCACTTGCAACCGCTGGAAATCTACATTAAGTTCTCTTTTTTGGATACGGGGTGTTACATTATCTACCCCTTGAAAACATTTGTCCTCGAATAAAGACTAAACTAGCTGAAATATAGGGAAAGGGCTGCAATCCCTACCACTAAACACTGAGAACTGGATTTCTGACTGAACTGAATTCCAAGAACATGCAAATATGTTGAAAATGCAAGTACAAACTGAAGGAACATAATTCTAAGACTGAATTTATGCATGAATGACTGAAAAACTAAAGACGAACTATTACCTCAGGTTGGATTGGAATTGGAAGGAAAGAGGTGAAGATACTTGGCTTTCATGGCCACTTCTGCTTCCCAAGTATCTCCCTCTACGAACTGACTCCTCCACCAAATATTGACTGAAGTGACTTATTTGTTTCTCAACGTTCTAACTTGACGATCAAGAATCTCAACTGGTACATCCTCATAAGAAAGGTTATCTTTTACAGCCACAGTCTCTAATGGCACTACGGATGCTGGATCACCCAAACTCTTCTTCAAAAGTGAAATGTGAAAGACTGGATGCACTGCTACTAAATCTGCTGGCAACTCTAACTCATAATCCACTTTACCAATCCTTTTCAAGATCCGGTAAGGACCTATATAATTGGGACTGAGCGTCCCTTTCTTGCCAAATCTCATCACCCCCTTCATAGGAGACACTTTCAGGAAAACCCAATCATCAACTTGGAACTCTAGTTCCCTTCTCCTCACATTTGTATAAGACTTCTGGCGACTCTGGGCAGTCTTAAGTCTATCTCTAATGAGTTGAACTTTCTCCATAGCATCAATGACTGAATCTAGTCCTATCAAGGCTGCTTCACCTACTTTAAACCAACCAACTGGAGATCTACATTTACGCCCATACAATGCCTCATAAGGGGCAATCTAAATGCCGGAATGGTAACTATTATTGTAGGTGAACTCAATAAGAGGAAGATGATCATCCCAACAACCTTTGAAGTCAATAACACAAGCTCTCAACATGTCCTCTAAGGTCTGAATGGTACGCTCTGCCTGACCATCTGTCTGTGGATGAAATGTTGTGCTAAGGTTAACCTGTGTACCAAGACCCTTCTGAAATGACTTCCAGGAAAGAGAGGTAAATTGAGGACCTCTATGTGAGATGATAGACGAAGAAACCCCATGAAACCTCAAAATCTCATTAATGTAAAGCTTGGCGTAATCCTCCGCTGAATCTGCAGTCCTGACAGCCAAAAAGCGAGAGACTTAGTAACCCTATCAACAATCACCCAAATGGAGTCAAGTTGTCTGTATGTACGAGGTAAACCTGTGATGAAGTCTATGTTGATCATTTCCCATTTCCAAGTAGTAATGTCAATCTCTTGAGTTATGCCTCCTGGTTTCTGATGTTCTGCCTTGACTTGCTGGCAATTGGGGCACTTAGGCACAAAGTTTGCTATATCTCTTTTCATACCATTCCACCAATAGAGTTCCCGCAGATTGCGGTACATCTTAGAGGCGCCTGGATGGATAGAATATCTGGAGTTATGGGCCTCTGCAAGGATATGATGTCTCAACTCTCCCACATTACTAGTAGTTCTAGGACTATATGGGTACGCTGAACCCTAGTCCAACTCGGTATTATGCTACTTCTAATGGATTAAATAATTAACATATTATGATTGAATTTATGTAAGTTACTGGATAGCTCAAACTGAACATGCAAACTGAGAATCCAACAATTAATCTAATATTGATGCATTAATAAGTGAGGCATGTATAACTGAATAACTGAGATATCTGACCTAGCATGTGTAATTCAAGAACTAAAGAAATACAAAGCTAGGGTTATGAAATTTATGCAAGAAATGATGTAAGAACATGATAATCTGATTCGAAACATGTTAATAACTAATTCATGATGACCTGATGTAATTCTAGTAACCCTAGGTCTATTCATAATAAAGGAATCAAGAAACTGACTGAATTCTAGGGACCTAATGGGTGAAAGGAACCCACTAGTGAAATCCCACATACCTGGTGATGAATTTCACGGAGAAATCTTTCGATTTTGGGGCTGGAACTGAAGGAAACTTGTTGCGTTCTTGAACTAGGGTTCTTGACCTCATGACCACATACCTGGTGATGAATTAATCTATGTTTTGATTAATGATTTGACTTAGCTAAGTTCTAGTTATGTTTATAGGCTTAAACAGACTAAAACCTCATGATTTAGGGTCTAATCGATGTTTCTTAGGGGCCAACGAAATAGGAAAACACCAAAACGACCCTGACTTAACATCTGCTGAAGCGACCTACGGATTGAACGACGATCCGTCGATGGATCCACGATCCATCATGTCAGTCCCTCAATGACTTCAGAGACCAAGTTCTAAGGGCCTCAACCTACAGACTGATCGACGATCCGTCGATGGATTCACGATCTGTCATGTCAGTCCGTCAATCGACTTTAGAGACCAGATTCTGAGGGCCTCGACCTACGGACTGATCGACGATCCGTCGATGGATCCACGATCCGTCATGTCAGTCCGTGGGTCATGCCTTAGAATGGTTTTTGTCTGAATTTTTAGTGATGGTTGTAGATGCGAACCACGTACCACCAGCACGGGCCGTGGGTCACCCTACGGTCTGTGAGTAGTAACCGTGGGTTGCACCTTCAACTTCTGGAAATCTGCATTAAGTTCTGTTTTTGGATATGGGGTGTTATAGATTTCTTGCCTTATCATGGTTTTAATTTATCTTTGAGAAGATCTTATGCTTCCTATAGCATGAAAATCCCGTGCATCTGCCAGTGCTCTTGACATATTAGAAGATATGCTTGGAATTTCCATCAAGGGGAATATTTGGTTATATCCCTTGAGGGTATGAGGTCAAAGCCTTTCTTTCTCAAGTTTACATTATACTAACATTTGCAGTTCTTCGGGAGACATCATATTAGCATCTGATTGGTAAACTTCAAGTCTACAAGTTAACAGAACCCCATTACATGGAAAGTTCCTGCATAACAAATTGTGCAGTTTCCTGGGATGGTGGAATGATGAGGAAATGGAGTTGTATATGTATCGATCTGTTGGATCTGAGTATGTACTTTGCTCTTTCTTTTTCCTACTTCTCTATCATTTATTTGTTTCTCACAAAAAAGAGTATATTTTGCATAATATCCATGGGCTTTAAATGATTAATATATGTCTTTATTTTTCTTCAGGGAATCATACATTCTATCTCCAATAATGATCAGTTTGAACCTTCGCCTAAAATATTGATGTGTTTGCAGGGAACCATATGTCGATAATATCTAAGGTGTATTTGATTAAGACTTGTCCAATTCGTAGTACATTTACAGTATTGTTTCTTATGGTCATATGTTCTCTACCATGACCAAATATTTGAGAGTTTTGAGATAAACACACAGACAAACATGTTTCAACACCTAATCCACGATTATGACTCTTTTAGAAGCAGAATCTGAGTTCTCTGATGCATCACTTATACATTCGATCTTGAAATGTAGTTTCCTAAGCGAACACTTAAAAAGTTTTTATGACTTTGGGGCAATAAAACTCCTGCTCAGCAATTTCCAAACCTTGCTTAAGACAAATTGATGACAACTTCCCTCTTCTCAATAAGGTTACAAGGGAATTGGATTCGCACATTTCAATTTCTCTATACCATGTAGAAGCCAGAGTTTCTTCATCATTATGCATTCCCCTTTTGCAAGATACCATGCTCTGACAAGCGTAACTTGTACGGTGCTTCAAACTCACACTTGTTGATGATGTACTACAAAGATGACTATCAGGATCTTTTTCATATAATCTTCTTAAACATGAATTTTGGTATTTGGCATCGATTGAAGAACCCACTGAGCTTAATAGTAGAAGCGCAGAAGTCAACCATGATGTTTGATTTTTTACATCCTCAATTGTTTTTTAGTCTCGGAGAGTACTTTAAGTGCATGTCTAAGTTGTTATTTCTCAGATTTAGAAATGTCCGTTGAATAGCTTTTCTTTAACTTCACCAGCACTTCTTTTACATTTTCTAGCAAGAAAGTCCATTATTAGATTTGCGAGTTCTGACATTAATTGTGTGGGATCTATTCTTGATATCATTAGCTCTATGTCTCTTTTAACTGTATTTGACGTGCCAGATGAAAATAATACATTACATAACACGACTTACACGTGTTGCGCACGTGTCAAAGAACTAATACCAATAAAAACACAAGGTCGATAAGACCAAAAACTAAGCATACAAATTGCAACAAGGCCACAACTAACACATAAACCCATAATAGATGTTTACAACCCTCTACATTACAAACCGCTAACAAAAAGTTGGGACAGTGCCCTAGCGTACCCATTATCAACTAAAGTTAAAGAAGACTCTAAACTTAGCAACCCCAGAAAGAACGGAGCGTACCAATCGTTAGCTGAACTCAACCACACACAATGAGGACCCTTATATACCTGATAACCGATTGGAATGAATCCAGCGCCCACCAAGCAATCGGAACGTCAATATAAAACAAAGTACCAAACATGTAAGGCGATAATAAAAGAAACTACATAACAATAATAAACCATACTACAACATATGTAGCCTGAACATGATCAATAGCTCACTAAATCACTCTACATGTGTAGTTGATATCCATTTCTCATGTTCTCAACTAAAATAAAATAAATAAATAGGAGTTCAACCATCACACAATCACCTACTCGAGCCCTCCCACAAACCTTCTATAATATCCTGCCAAAACCAAAGACACTTTGACTACACTACTAAAATATTGCCAAAAAACGACAGCAAAAAGCGATGGACTGCGTCGCTTTTTTGATCAAAATCGACGGAAAAGCGACGCAGTCATATTCGTCGCTTTTTGGCTCGATGTTTTTCAAAAAGCGACGCAGTCATGTTCGTCGCTTTTTGGCTCGACGCCTTTCAAAAAGCGACGGACAGCATCGCTATTTGATTATTTTATTCAGTAATGTTTTTTTTTTAAAAGCAATGGATTTATTTCCAAAAAAACAACGCAGTCCTTCGCTTTTCTGGAAATTTATATTTTGAAAATCCCAGACTAGCGATGGACTAAAGGACCCTCACAATAAGAAAAGGGTGAATTACATTGGGATTTTCCTAGGGATTAGTATGAAAATCCAATTTTCATACTAATCCCCAAGAAAATCCCCATGTAATTCACACTTTTCTTGTAATGCTTGTCCATCGCTTTTCTGGGTTTATTTGAAAAATATAATGCAAAAAAGCGATGGACAAAACCACCATATCCGTCCCTTTTTTCTGCAATTTTTTGATAGCAGAAACTCTGCTACCCACCTGCAAATATAAATCAATTCAATCTATATTCAACCAGTCCAATCAAACAATATAATGTAAACACACAACATATACAACATTAAAGTTAAATCAATCTTCAAAAATATCTAAATCACAATACAAAAACTTATAAAGTGTTTCAAAATATGTTTCAAAAGAGACCTAAACTAGGGAGTGGCATCTACAAAATCCTCCTCCTCCTCCTCCTCTTCCTCACTGTCATCGTCGGTGTCCTTGGTAGGAGAAGATGTAGTTGGACGATGAGCGAGGTTCAACACTTGTTCTTTGATTTCCTAAATGGTCGCACTAATGCTTTCTTGTTCAACTACTCTTCTCCGCTCTGACTCTGCCAGTGCCGACGTAACTTGTGCTATTTGACCTGACATAGCAGCAATTTAAACACCGTCAAGTGCCTCGACTTGACGTGACGGTCCAATACCTTGTAATCATGACTAGAGTCTTCTTACATCATTTCGAGAGCCTAGACCATAGACTCTACCCTTGTGTGTCCCCCTATCACTCTCTCTGTCCAAATATGGGTGGAGGTTTAGGTGTCATTTGGACCGAACTATTTAGATTCTCAACGACGTACTGATAAAACTCATTTTGCATATTAAATATAAAAAATTGGCATCAATATATATACATATCATAAATGTATTCACTATTAATATATATTATTCATATTAAATAACTTATAGAGTTCGTGCGGCCCTTTCCTCGACTCACACATCCGGATCCGACTCATTTTCTTTTGTTCTTCACATGAGTCTTCTTGAAAATTCATAATGATATATATGAATCAACTAATTATTTATTTAAAAGTTTGAATAAGAACTTACCATCTCTCTTGTAATTGTTCCAACGGTCTTCGCACATCCGGTGTGCAATGACCCACCCTTAAGACTGCCTCTAGCCTTTTTGGCTTGTTCGGACATTTCCTTAAGCTTATATGTGTTTCAATACACACACAAATTATCAAAAACATGAGGCAACATCCAACCAGGACATTGATCAGTATCCTGAACTTTCTTTAGCCAGCTAGACAGTCTCGTGGATGCCTTCCTCTCAAATATGGTCGCAATGACCAAATTGTACCTCAACTCCCAAGTACACATAGTCTGGAAAACAAATTGAATAGCGTTGATTAGATCGATAGTAAAAAAAGTAAAGTATACTAAACTTATTAAACTTAACTAAAAATATATATACCTTAAATTCATTAAACATCACCTGGCGTATACTGTTTGGAATCTCGCTCCAAGAGTGATAAGCATGTGTATAAAGTTTTCCAACACAGTCTTTTAAAGCCCGGGCAGCATCCTTTGCAGGATGTCACATGTTAAACACATAATAAATATGTTAGTTCATGAATAATATATTAAAGTATAAGAAATAAATAAAATAAACTAACAAATAGATAACAAAACAAACTTACGATGATCCATCCGGCTCAATCATGACTCTACTAAGTCTGTCCTTCTGTCCAGGAGCTAGAGCATGCATCTGAGCATCTGATGTAGCACTAGGTGTAGATGTAGTAGAAGGTCATACACTAGGATGTACAAAATGTTGAGTCAATGGAGGCGTACCGGTCGTAGCATCTGACTGCTCTCTACTTGAATCTCCAATCCTCATGGTAAATAACTGAGAAGATGTACCTATGGGAGATGGAGTACCATACAATATCCTACCTGCCGATAAGGGTCGTGGTCGACGAATAGCCTATAAAGGTAGGACTTCGTAGAGCCGTGGAGGCAATGCCTGTGAAGTAGAGGAAGCACCGATTGGTCGACGATAATTAGGATAATATGCCCGAGGATCCGCCATACCAAACGGAACAACAAATAAATGAGTATCATGACTGATGTTCTCTAGCGCAGAAGAAATAGATCCTGGAATATCCTCAGGATCTATGGGTCTCCTAGACTTCTTCTTTTTAGCCTTATTAGTTTGGCTAACTCCAAGATGCTCACAATGTCTATCACCGTCACCGCTTGATGACATCTGTATACAAATTTACATATATAATATTTAAAAATTATAAATTAAATAAAATTACCAAAATAAATTAACTTACCTATACTAGCTTTCATGCTACTATTATGCATCCTCGCTTGTTTCAATTCCATCATTCTCCCATTCTTCCTCCTCGGTTGTTTCATTTTCATTATCATCCCATCTTCATAATCAAATGATTCATTTTCCTCATTCTCGGATATTTATTCCTCAACATTCAGTATCTCATCATCAGATACTTCTTCGAATATGTGTTGAGGATGTTCTAGTATGGTTTCCAATTCATATCAACTTGTTGATGAACAATTGCAACATCATTTTGATACGCCACATTTTAGACATTGTCAATTTCAATTCTTCCCATATGGTTATTTTTTATAACAACCCACCATTCATCTTTGTCTCTACACAATGGATATGGAGCGTAATACACCTGTTTAGCATTTTGTGCAATAATAAAAGGATCATAAGTTTTGTATTTCCTGGTGTGCTTAACTTCAATTATATTATGTTGATGGTCCACCTTTGTGCCTCTATGTGATGGGTCAAACCACTCACACCGAAACAATACAATCTTGTTCTTAGGTGAACCTGAATACCTCACTTCAATAATCACATGAATGACACCATAATACTCAATAGTTTGGTCAGTACCATCAACATCACCTTGTATGTAGATACCACTATTATTTATTTTCTTGTTCCTAGAAACTTCTTTAGTTTGAAACTTAAAATCATTGACACAATACTTATTCATTGTCAATACTTGAGATTCAGGTCCAAGTGCTATTTCTTTCACTAATTGCAAATGTTGGACACTTGAGTATTCATTATAAACCTACGCGATTGTTATTTCAAGTAATATAATTTAGTATAACATGAATATATTATTTAATACTTAGTGATTTCACACTTAGATAGTTTGTTAATCATTTGGAAAATTATGTATAGATGGCTTCATTACCCCATGTGTTTACGAAAAAGCTAATCATTTTACATTCAAGTATTTCGTTAGTTAATAAACACTTATTAGTATGTAATTTGATAACATATTTTAACACTTACTTGACATATGGTTGAATCACTGGACAATTAAGCAAAATATGTGTCACAACTGATTGCATTTCCATATCAGTAAAGCCTTGCTTTCCACGCTTTTTAGATCATCAACCATTTTGATTAAAAATTGATATCGGTGGAAATGAAGGATCAATATAGCCTTCATCATTGCAATTGGGCATGTGTCTCCTACATGACACATCATCACCAAAGTAATAAGAATAAAAATAACCAGTTTCTCTCCCAATATGACTTTGAACAACTAATCCTTTGATCTTTCCCCTTTTCTTAATTGTTTGCTTGGAACTGCCAATTTTTCTCTATGTATATATGTATATATATGTTAATAAAAGACTTGGTGAATATATATAACTTAGTGAATATTTCAAATGGATACATCCATCTTATTTGAACCGGACCTCCGAGGCGGGCCTCTTGCACAAGGTGAATTAGAAGATGCTTCATCACATCAAA
Source organism: Solanum gracilifrons (assembly GCA_029582605.1). Classification (NCBI taxonomy): domain Eukaryota; kingdom Viridiplantae; phylum Streptophyta; class Magnoliopsida; order Solanales; family Solanaceae; genus Solanum; species Solanum gracilifrons. Next base: position 33,979 of record JAJOOH010000344.1, on the reverse strand, counting down.
GAAACCACAAGGAAATATCTTCTCCAACTTAGTAGTAATAACAAGAATATTTTCCTCCATCCTATCTAAACTGCTCTCCAACAACTTTCCAAAACATTTTTTTTAAAAAAGACTTATCTCTGTGATTGGTTTCCATATCCTTTCGGGCCGATGGTTAAAAGCGATATGAATTAAAGTTTCCATAAAAACATGACAATCATGACTTTTCATATCTGTCAATTTTCCTTCATTCATATCTGCCCGCTTTCCTAAATTCGAAGCATATCCCTCAGGCATCCTCAAATTTTTAACCCACTCACAAATTTCACGTTTCTCATCCAATATGAATGAAAAGCTGGCTTTGGGCTTAACTATTTTACTATTTTGTAAATCCTGCAGCCATAACTCTTTTCTCCTACAATATTCCTTTATGTCCATTCTAGCTTTTGGATTGTCTTTTGTCTTACCCTTAACATCCATCACTGTGTTAAACAAATTGTCAAAATAATTTTTTTCAATGTGCATCACATAAAGATTATGTCGTAGTAGATTGTCCTTCTAATACGGCAACCCCTAAAATATGCTTTGTTTGGTCCAATTATGTTCAACACCATATCAAGGAAGTCTAGAAGGTTGTAGCTTTAGGTAATTGAGAAACTATTTCCCAAAATTGATTCCCTGTGAGTAATGGAGGTGGAGGATCACTTTCAATCTTATTTTTCCTAAATGCAATTTTCATCTTTCTAAACTAATGGTCCATTGGCAAGAACTGGCAATGACAATCAAACCATGTATTTTTCTGCCATGCTTTAAAGTGAATGTCTTACTATTTTTCATGCAATACAGACATACTAGCTTTTTAGCTGTCATCCTACCAGACAACATCCCGTATGCAGGAAAATAATTAATAGTCCACGTTAAAGAAGCGCGCATAATGAAATTCTACATAGTTGATATATCATAAGTCAAAACGCCTTCAAACCACAATTGTTTGAGCTCATCTATCAATGGTTGTAGATAGACATCAAACTTTTTGGATTACGGGGACCTAGAATAACAAAGCTTAGAAGGATGTAGGGACTGGTCATGCACATTTCAGGAGGAAGATTATACGGAGTAACAAATACCGGCCAACATGAATAAGGCGAAGTACCATTAGATAATGGTGTGAAGCCATCTGCACACAACCCCAATCTAACATTTCTTGGTTCACTAGAAAAATCAGGATATACATTATCAAAATGCTTCCATGCTTCACCATCAGATGGATAAGACAAGACACCCGGCGGCCTTCTATATTCACGATGGCATCTCATATGTAGGGCAGACCTTATTGATGCATATAACCTCTTTAACCTAGGAATAAGAGGTAGATAATGCATCACCTTAACTGGGACCATCTTTCCAGCCGGAGTCCTCTTATAACAAACATGTCCACAAAACTTACAATTTCGTAAGTCACTATTAGTCTTGTAAAACAACATGCATCCATTAACACAACAATGAATTCTATCATATGTCAATCCTAACTTGGAAACCAAACGCTTTGCCTGATAGAAGTTCTTAAGTATGTTAAACTCCGGATTAACTAGTTCACCCAAAAGATCAACGATTGAGTCTATAGCCGCATTAGGAACATTCCAATCTGATTTAATATTCATTAATCTAACCGCAACTGACAAGGCAGAATGCGGACTCCTTCACATAGTGGACGACTAGACTCTTCTAATTGATCATAGAAGTGTCTTGCTTCTTCATTAGGAGCTTCACCAAAATATTGTTCGGGATCCATCCCACCTTGAACCCCGAAAGCATCATTGATCATTTCATGAACCCTATAATGTTCAGCCCTAATTTGGCCATGTGGTGCAAGAATATTATATTCATCCACATGCATCGAATTATAAAACATATCATTCAATCCATCTCTTTCTCCACGATCAATCCATACAAAATATATAGGCTTAAATCCATTATGGTACAAATGAACCATGACTGTATCTGGTTCAAAAAAAAGTTAAGCACCTACATGCACTACAAGGACACCTAACCAATCCATTATTCTTGAAAATGTCAAGTGTCATTGTATGTTCAATAAAATCTCTAACACCGTCAATAAACTCAGGTTTCAAACCAGCACCAGTTTCATAATGCATATTATACATCCACAAACAATGATCCATCTACAAAAATATAGATATTCAATTATATTATAAATTAAATTTAATAATAATTTTACTATATTAAACTAATTTATATTGTTAATATATATTTATAAATACTTAATAAGTAAATTTATTATTACGTATATATCTTATTAATTGGTTCATAAATACTACATTTCAAGATCTACAAAGTTCAAGCCTAATTAATTCATAAATTTTAATTTAGTTTAAGATTTCAAAAAATTAATTATATTAATTCTAATTAAGTCCAAGTTATTATAAATTAAGTCCAACGTTCTAATTAAGTTTAATTATTAATTTATAATTAATTAAGGTCATCAAGAATTAGTTATATTCAAGTTTAAGTTCAAGTTCTAAATTCAAGTTCTAATTTCAAGTTCAAGTTTTAAGTTCAAGTTCAAGTTCTAAATTCAAGTTCATATCAAAGTTCTAAAATTAGTTATATTCATGTACTTCTAATTATAAGTTCAAGTTCTAAAAGTCAAATTCATATATATCTAATTTCTAAACTTAGTTATATATAAACTTCTAATCCAAGAATTTGTTATATTCAAGTTCTAAATTCAAATTCATATAATCTCTAAAATTAGTTATATATAAACTTCTAATAAAAAAATTTTTATATTCAAGTTCTTATTAATTAAATTCAAGTTCATATAATTTTTAAATTAGTTATATTCAAGTTTCAAATTCAAATTCAAGTTCATATCTAATCTAAAAAATTAGTTATATATAAACTTCTAATCCAACAATTACTTATATATATTCAAGTTCTAATTTAAAAAAACCTTATATATTCATGACATTCAAACATTCATCCTATGTATTCATGACATTTAAACAATCAAACTTCATAAATATCTAACTTCTAAATTCAAATTAACAATTTACTAATTACTAACAATCATCAAATTTTAAAAAATCTCAATTCACAATCAAATTAAATATTTTCAAATTCAAACTAGTACCCAAATCCTAAAAACCCTAATTCATTAACTATCAAACACAATCAATCATTCAATAAATCACAAATCCAATAAACTAATTAACAAAATCAAATATAACTAAAATTGAAAAAAATTAAAACTAATTTGATAAAATCCTAACCTTAAATTAAAGGAGAAAGAGACATTGGAGAGACAAAGCAGCAGCAGCAGCGACGATGACAACGGCGGTGGTGGCGGCGAAATCGTTAGAGAGAAGGAAGAGAGAAAGAAGAGAGAATGAAGAGAGGGAAAATGGGGAAAAATTGCATATGATATTTCAGATATTTAATGAAAAGCGACGAACAGTGTCTCCCCGTCCATCGCTTTTCTTTTAAAAAGTTGACCAACATTTTGACCAAAAGCGACAGACTAAGAGACACTGTCCGTCGCTTTTTTTAAATAGTTGACCATATATTTTTACCAAGAAGCGACGGACATAAAGTTGTCGTCCTTCGCTATGATAAAAATATTAATTAATAAAATAAAATAAATTTAAAGCGACGGAAAGCGTCGTTAATATTTTAATTTATATATAATTATTTTGAATAAAAGTGACAGACGGTGTCACTATATATATTAAATAAATAAATATTAATTAATTATATATATATATATTTGGCGCAAAAATCCACGAAAAAAAGCGACGGACTAAGAGATGTCGTCCGTCGGTTTTTGTAAAATAATTTTAAAAATAATTACTTTTATTAAAAAGTGACGGACAGTGTGGCAAATGGCGTCGCATTTTGGAGCGATGCCGTCCGTCGCTTTTTCGTCCATCATTTTTTAGCAATTGTTTAATAGTGATATCTGAAGGGGATTGAGGTCTAGGCCAACTTTTAACCGCATTTGTCTTCTTAGAGACCACCTTAATACCTTTACCGAAAACAATGTGGCCAAGAAAATCACCGATCGATCTCAAACAAACCTCACATTTACTAAACTTTGCAAATAGGTGTTGGTCCTTGAGGACTTGCAACACAATCCTCAAATGTTCGGCATGTTCATCCTCACTTCTGGAGTAAATCAAGATGTCATCAATAAACACAATTAGAAACATATCAAGATATTGTCTAAACACTCTATTCATCAAGTCCATGAATCCGGTCTGAGCATTAGTCAAACCAAACAACATTACCAACAACTCATAGTGATCATACCAAGTTCCAAAATCAGTGTTTGGAATGTCATTTTCCTTCACTCTCAATTGATGATAACTCGACCGAAGGTTGATCTTACAGAAGTAACTCTGTCCTTAGATTTGATCAATGAACCATCTATCCTTGGAAGAGGATACTTATTCTTAATAGTAACCTTATTGAATTGTCGTAGTGAATACACATGCAAAGTGAAACATCCTTATTGCGAACAAACAAAACTGGAGCACCCCATGGAGAGATACTCAGTCAATAAAACCCTTATCTAACAAATGTTTCTGTTAGGCCTTTAATTACTTAAGTTATATCAGTCATACAGTAATAAGGAATAGAAATAGGTTGCGTATTTTGGAGAAAGTCAATGTTGAAGTCTATTTCCCTTTTGGGAGGAACACAAGGTAAATCCTCTAGGAATACTCCCAGAAACATTCAGGTGGCATCTTCTATGGGCATCCCTAAAAGGTTGGGCTACTGGACCTAAATTGACCGTACACCTTTCACCGTTCGCTTAGAGAGCCGTCCATGTTACTTCAAATCATGTTAGCCCTGCAGGACCAGTCCACTTGCCTTAAATGGCCAGTGGTGCCTTAAATGGACAATTTAGGGTCTTATGAAGGGTCCCTATCCTGTTTTAGACTAGTGGACTTTCCTATTAACTCATTTTTTACCTTTCCAAAGTCCGGGTGTTAAAATATGACAAGTCCTGAGTGGAGCATTGTAGCACTAACTTTTGGATCCTTATCCATGTTTCATAGATAGGTTCACTTTCAATTCTCTAAAAAAATTGTTGTTGTCGTTATGCTTTGTCATACCCCGAGCCTACACCCTGGACCTGACTGGTACTCGAGAACCATTTTTGGCCCCAGGCGAACCCTCGGTCTGACTCAATTCTCAGCGAAAGACTTACTCAATATTAAATAAACCTCAAATGTAAAGGTTTAGCTCAACGCCTCAAAATGATTAACTTAGAACATTTTAAAATATTCATACTAGCCATAAGAGGCTACTCAAGTCTTAAACATTAACAATAGAAATGGAAAGACTCATCAACTACTATTGTCTATGAAGCCTCTACTAACTGAGATGGCTATTGGGACAAGACCCATTGCATTTTAATAAACAAAGTTGAATTGTAAAATTGATGTGAAACCCTCCAGAAAGAGAGGAGGCTCACCAACTCTAGCTGGAACACGACTGGATCAACGGAGCACCGGTTGATGATCCTAATTACCTGTATCTGCATCATGAAAGATGCAGGCCAAATGGAGTCAGTACATGCAATGTACGACCATGTAAGGGGAACTCTAAAGCATAGACACATAAGCATGAACTAGAAGGAAAGGAACATACTAACGTCATCTCTACTCAACCTCAACCTCAACTCAATACGATATATAAGCAATGATAAAGATGCAATATAAAGAAAGCTCTTAAAATAGTAGATAACAACTCAATGTATTTAAAAATATAATAATAACTCAGTTTGTATGTAAAGATACAACATAACTCAATTTGGGAGATTCTCTAACCGACAACCATCATTAAGAGCTATGTGATGATAGAACGTCTTACCCACGCTGCCAGAACTGTCCTATACCTTGCTGGAGTACAAGCCATCTTCAAATAAGTGGATCCACTAAGCTATGCTTTAAAAGCAATAATCAATCATCTAAAAAGTATGATCCTTTCTATCCACGTTGGCTACATCGTTTATGAAGACTTTGAGTTGTTTGAATTAGTCCCCATATCGGTGCTCAATATGTCACGACCCAGGGGTACCATTAGATGTAACACGACATACTTGACCCCGAAGGGGTCGTATACAAGACCTTAGCATAATCATACACATAAAGCCATAAGAATGATGCGGAATAATGTAAAACTTTTACAATCGAAGTCAAACTTCTTTTTCATAAACGAAAATAAGAATCTAGACTTGTCTCAATCACCATCTAAAACATAGGAATACAATCTTAGGGACATATTCCTTTACATCAATAGTCTTGAATATAGAAAGTACAATAGAAACTAGAAACAATAACATCTTGTCCTCGAACTTGAGGACTCACCAAGCCTAGGGAATAGTCAACCCAAGCTTCACTTGAAGAAAATAGTATGTCTCACCGATCGGAACCTATACTCATAGTAAATGTAGAAGACATGGATTAGCACATAAAGTATTAAGTATGGAAGCTTGCATAAAATCCTTGAAATATGATAAAAAGGACATTTTTGTTCAAAAGTATGCATTTGTCAAGTTTGGAAATCAACATGTACTCTCAAGGTAAAACACAAGTCATAATCACATTTAACTTCAAAACATAGTAAAGCCATCAAATTAGCAACTCTAAGGAACACTTGTGCAATGTATGGTTGGCATCTCATAATACCAACCATACTAAGTACTCCTTTGAAGCTACCTTAGTCATACATATCCTCTTTAGACCTCATCATAATCAATAGTCATAAATAAGGAAATAGTCAGTACATTACTTGAACATAAGGAAAGTCATTCATAGCAACTATCCATTCAACATAAATGCATATATTCATGTCTCATCATAACATAAAGAAACCATCCCATAACATCCTAGTAAGTCTACTTGTGCAATGTAAAAGTGAAGTCCCATACCCCCACTCCTACAAAGTAAAACTCATCAAGAAGTCATAGTATAGTTCTTGTCTTATTCATTATCTTATCATATAGGGAAGAATATCCATAACCGACATAGACCATGTGAGCGACATGGAATTCGGTGTCATGTAACCCCACACTGAAAGAAGGTGTCCTACTTGCCTAAGGTAGAACTAAATATATTAGGTTTTAGGTGGATCCACTATTTAAAGACCTATATTGACACATAGTTATTGGATAGGGAGATTGCTTCTAGAAACCCGACCTATTGTATTGGCGAAGGTGCTTCCATCTCGTGAGAATAATCTAGATGACCAGGCCTATTGTATTGACGGGAGGGCCTCTACGTCATTGACCATATCCACTCGGTACTAAGCATTATTTCCCAAATTATACATAATTAGTCTTGAATTGAATTTACATATGTGAAGGAATACTTTTCCCTTCATTCAATACAACCCATAAAAAAGCTCATAGATTTAATAAAGTGAGAATGTACTTTCAACCTTAGAATCAACATTAACATGTGAGTAAACCTTCCACATTATTGTTCATAGTGTTTCATGAGAATAGCCTTTCAATCAACACAACAACACTATCATCATCCTAGACAATTCATACATAATGAAGTGTAAGGGTAAGGGAAGAATGGCCTTTCAACAATACCTCAATTTACACATTAGTCATAGGATCTTCACTTTCTAAGTGAATCATGACTTTATACACAACATTCATCAACATGCACAACCCTTCATAACTTACCCTTTGAGGGTCATGAATCATGTCACACAATCACACCTAGAAATACTACATTAGGCATGATTAAAACAAGATTCAATAACTAAAATATCATAGAGATCATTCATAGTTTTCAACTTGCATCAATACACCCATCACAAATTCATGAAATTGGAGTCATGGGGTAATTCATGGGTTCATGGGGAGTTTTACAATAAAAATCACCATTAAACATCAAATCATCCATAATATAAGACAATTAACCCAATGAAATCATTTTTAGGAAGAACTCATGGCTAGAATGAAATCCCTAGTTTTGAACAATTTACCAATTTCGAAATTAAGAGTTGAAGGACTTTATGGAAGGAAACTTTCCATAACTCAAGACTCCCATACCTTGATTGAAGCTTTACCCACGAATTGGAGTTGAGAAGATGTATTCTTGAGCCCTATTCTTCAAGTTCTTGAGCTTCTTCAATGGAGGAACTCTAGAGAGAGAAATATTGGAGAGGAGAAAAAGATGAACTTTTTATTTTGAAGTGGGTGTTTGTGAAAGTGATTTATTATGGGAGTATTTTAATATAAAATACCTTATATAGTTATTTAGAAGTAATAATATACCCACTTCTTAATTCAACTTAAAAATAATATTTATGAAAACGCCCCTTGCCCACATGGACTCGCCAAATAAAACTAAGGTAAAGTCCAAGGGAGCTTTTAAGGTCCTTGAAGTGGTCCACTAGCCTTGGACCCTCCCTTTGACTTGTGCCTTTAGCTTTTTTTAAAGCTAAGGCATGTCCATGAGGGTGTACAATAACTTCAAGTACCTTATATATTTTTAATTAAAGGTAATATAGAATATACCCATTTAATTTGGACTAAAAATGAAAATTACGAAACTACCCTTAATGCCCCCACGTGGACAGGCCTAAAAAACTAAGGCAAGTACCAAGGGAGCTTTTAAGGTCTTTAGAGTGGTCTGCCAGTCGTGGACCCTCCCTTGGACTTGTGCCTTAAGCTTTTTAAAGCTAAGGCATATCCACAAGGGTGTACACGGGCAATGGACCTTCACTTGCACATGTGCACTGCCTAGGCTCGCTAAGGCAGCCCCCACGCAAGGTGTCCCACGTGCAGTGGGGTCTTCCACGGTCCTTGGACCCTCACGTGGACTGACCTTTTGCCAAAATTGGCTAAGGCAAAGTCCACGAGGGACTTGTACGGGCAGTGGAGGCCTTTCACGGGCCTTGAAGCCTCACATGAACTTGTCTCCTTGCCTATACGGCTAAGGTATTGGTTCAAGGAGGCTTCTAAGGGTGGTGAAGTCTTTCACCTTCCTTGAAGCCTCCCTTGAACAATGCCTTTTGCCCACACGGCTAAGGCAAAGTTCAAGAGTGCTTCTAAGGGTAGTGAAGCCTTTTGCCTTCCTTGAACCCTCCCTTAAACTTTTACTTTGTCATATTTTAGGACTATTTCATTACTCCAATTTATGCATAATTAGGCTCTAGTTTCACTTATCAATTTTCCGGGTATTAAATTATCTCCCCCTTGAGAACATTCGTCCTCGAATGACGATCTAGACACCTTACAGAATTTAAAGACTCAAGACTAGCAGCCCAACTAGAATAAAATATCAAAATAATACACCACATAAGGAGGAAACTTCAACTTCATCTCAACATAATCAATGCAATAAAAAGGGAGTAGGAACTACATCTATCAACCCAATATGCATGAAATTCAACATTTCTCATGTTCATAGGAGGAACTACCTTCTCTAATAAAATCATACTCAACACAACAATATGGAGTCAATATGCCATCTCATAAAACATAGTAAAGCATGTTCACCAACTCTTCGCATGAAGTCAAATATGCAACATCATACTAAAATGCACAACAACATGAGGAACATATAAATCATGAAAACTCAATTTATACTAAATGTGATTTCTCACAAGAACATGCAAAAATCATAAGGAAATCATGGAGAAATTCATACAACGCAAATGACTCCCAAAACACTAAAACTCAAGAGGAACTACTTACCTCGAGCTGGAATAGGAGTAGCAGGAAAAAGAAGAGGATAGCGGGACTTCATATCGACCTCGGCCTCCCATGTAGCACCCTCAACAAAATGATTTCTCCATAAACCCTTAACGGAAGCTACTTTCTTATTTCTCAACCTCTTGACTTGCCGCTCAAGGATTTCTACCGGAACCTCCTCATAGGAGAGGCTTTCATCAACACCTAAACCCTCTAAAGGAAGGATGGATACCGGATCACTAATGCACTTCTTGAGCATGGAAACATGAAACACCGGGTGAACCGGGGCCAACTCATTTGGCAAGTCTAATTCATATGCAACTTTCCCAACACGTTCCAAGATTTGGTATGGGACCACATACTGGGGACTAAGCTTCCCCTTCTTACCAAACCTCATCACACCTTTCATGGGTGAGATTTTCAAGTAGACCCAATCACCAGTCTCAAATTCAAGATCCCTCATTCTAACATCGGCATAAGATTGTTGCCGACTTTGGGCCGTCTTCAACATCTCTCTAATAAGTCGAATCCTTTCAATGGCATCATAAACTAGTTCAGGACCAATTAGAGAAAACTCACCTACTTCAAACCAACCAACCGGAGATCTACACCTCCTACCATATAGTTCTTCAAACAAAGCCATGGCAATGCTTGACTGGTAACTATTTTTTTAGGCCAATTATATCAATAGGAGATGGTCATCCCAATTCCTCTTAAAATCAATCACACACGCCCTCAACATGTCCTCTAAGGTTTGAATGGTGCGTTCTGCCTGACCATCCATTTGAGGGTGGAAAACGGTACTAAGTTTAACATTGGTACCAAGCCCTTGTTGGAACACCTTCCAAAATATATGAAGTAAATTGAGTACCCCGATCCGATATGATAGACAAAGGAACCCCATGCATCTTCACTACTTCCTTGATGTACAACTTAGCATAGTCTTCTGCCGAAAAAACAAACCTTGACGAGAATTAAGTGGGCTGATTTCCTATCAACAATGACCCAAATAAAATCATGTTACCTTCGAATACGAGGCAAACCCACCACAAAGTCCATATTCACCTCCTCCAACTTCCAAGTGGGAATATTATATCTTGGAACAAATTTTTAGGTGTTTGGCCTTAACTTGTTGACAATTTGGACATTTGGCAACAAAACCCTCTATATCCTTTTTCATGTCATTCCACCAATAGACTTCCCGTAGATCACAGTACATCTTGGTGGCTCCCGGATGAATAGAATACCGTGAACTATGAGCCTCTTCTAAAATTTGATATCTCAAGCCATCAACATCTGGAACACATAACCTACCTTGGTACCTAAGCACCCCATCTCCCCCTTAGGAGAAAGCCTGAACGGACTTGTTGAGAAACGATTCTTTCAACTCCATAAAAATAGGATCAAGGTGTTTCTTAGACTTCACATCAACCACAAAGGACGATTCGGAACTATGATGAACCATGAATCCACCCTTGGTGGAATCCACTAGTTCAACACCTAATCTAGCCAATCTATGCACATCACGAACAAATTCCTTCTTCTCATCTTCTACCTGAGGCACACTACCCATGGACAATCTACTTAGGGCATCCGCCACTACATTAGCTTTGTCAGGGTGGTAAAGGACACTCATGTCATAGTCCTTTAAAAGTTCTAACCACCTTCTTTGTCGGAGATTCAAGTATTTTTTACTAAACACATATTGAAGACTCTTGCAGTCGGTAAACACATCTACATGGACCTCATATAAGTAATGTCTCCATATTTTCAAAGCAAACACAACCGCCGCTAGTTCAAGGTCATGAGCTGGATAATTCTTCTCATGGACCTTGAGTTTCATTGAAGCATAGGCAATCACTTTACCCTGTTGCATAAGGACACATCCCAAACCCACTCGAGAAGCGTCACAATATACCATAAACCCATCGGTACCCTCCGGTAAGGTCAACACCGAAGCAGAAGTAAGTCTATCTTTCAATTCTTGGAAGCTTTTTTCACAAGCCTCCGACCACACAAATTTAGCTTTCTTTTGAGCCAAAGTCGTCAATGGAGAAGCAATGGAGGAAAATCCCTCAACAAACCTCCTATAGTAACCGGCCAAATCCAAAAAGCTTCTAATATCGGTAGGATTTAGAAGTCTAGGCCAACCGTTGACCGCATCCGTCTTCTTAGGATCCACCTCAATACCCATGCCCGACATAATGTAACTAAGGAAAACAACCGACCTTAGCCAAAACTCACACTTACTAAACTTTAGCATATAATTGGTGGTCTTTAAGGACTTGCAAAACTATTCTCAAATGATCCTTATGTTCACCCTCACTCCTTGAATAGATCAAAATATCATCGATAAAGACGATCACAAATGAATCAAGATATTGTCTAAACACCCTATTCATTAGGTCCATGAATGCCGCCGGGGCATTTGTTAACCCAAAAGATATAACCACAAATTCGTAGTGACCATACCGGGTCCTAAAGGCCGTCTTGGGAATATTACATCATCTTAGCCTTAGTTAATGGTAACTCAAACGAAGATCTATTTTAGAGAAAAAGTTAGCCCCTTTGAGTTGATCAAACAAATCGTCAATCCTAGGAAGTGGATACTTATTCTTTATAGTGACCTTGTTCAATTGGCGGTAATCTATACACATCCGAAGGGACCCCATCTTTCTTTTTCACAAACAATACCGGAGAACCCCTTGGAGATATGCTTGGTTGAATAAAACCCTTGTCTAGAAAATCCTTGAGTTGTGCCTTCAATTCTTTCAATTCGGCCGGAGCCATCCGGTAAGGGGGAATGGATATGGGTTGTGTATCCGGCAAAAGATCAATGTTGAAGTCTATTTCCCATTCAGGAGGAATACTGGGCAAATCATCGGGGAAGACTTTTGGATACTCTCTCACTACGGGGACCGACTCTAATGAAGGAGTCTCGGACTCAACGTCCATGACTCTAACAATATGGTGAACACACCCCTTGGAAATCATTTTCCTAGATTTTAGACATGAAATGAGTCGACCTCTAGGGATAGAGTTTCCCCCCTTCCATTCTAAAGTAGATTCATTAGGAAATTGAAACTTGACCACCCGGGTTCTACAATCAATAGACGCAAAACAAGCATGTAATCGATCCATCTCCAAGATGACATCAAAGTCAAACATATCTAATTCTACTAAATCAACCAAAGTCACTTTATGAGACAAAGAAATAGGACATCTCCTCTATACTTTTCTAGCTACAACCGAGTCACCAACCGGGGTAGAAACTGAAAAAGGTTCTATTAGGGTTTGGGGAGTACATCAAATTTCATAGCCACAAAAGGTGTTACAAATGATAAAGTGGCACCGGAGTCTAATAATGCATAGACATCAATGGAAAAGACTTGCAACATACCCGTTACCATGTCCGGGGAACATTCTTGCTCACCTCAGGATTGGAGAGCATAGAAAGCGTTTCTTCTTAGGAGCATTGGGATTTGAACCACTTGGAGGAGCTTGATTACCCTCTCTCCCCTTAGCCATACAGGTTGGGCAATCTTTCAATTGATTCCCACTTTTTCCACATCCATAGCACACACCTATACCGACAAGACATTTTCCCCCATGCTTCTTACCACACTTGGCACACGTAGGTCTCTCCATGGAAGATCCACCCCGATTGCCTCCTTGAGACTTATGTTTAGACACCCTATCTTTGTTGGTCTTTGGAGCATTGGAGGAGCTTTGGTTGGAAAATCTATTCTTGAACCTTGGTCCACTTTGACCCTCAAACTTACCTTTAGAACCATTTCCATCATCGGTCCTTACTCTCTTTACCTCTCTATTCTTCTTCCTAAGCCTTTTCTCCTCAACTTGTTAAGCATATACCATTAACCGTGAGATATCCATGTTGTCATGGAGCATTGCCGCATGACATTCTTCTTCAATGGAGTCGGACACGCCCATTACAAATTGACTCATCTCATCCCTTCGTTAGACACCAAAGATGGGGCATATTTGGATAACTTAGTGAATTTCAAAGAGTATTCTTGGACACTCATACCTTATTGACGAAGGTTGATAAATTCCTCCACTTTTGCTTCCCTCTTTTCCCGTGGAAAGAACCTATCAAGGAATGCTTTCTTGAACACTTCCAAACTAATGTGACCCTCTCTTATAGCCCTATTATCCTTCCATTGAGTGTACCATACTTGGGTCACATCCTTCTATTGATACCCGACTAGTTTGGCTTTCTCAATAGAAGTAACCGCCATAGCATCCACTATCTTGTAGACCTCTTCCTCAAACTCTTGTGGGTCTTCATTCACTTTAGAACCAAAGAACATAGGAGGGTTCATTCTAATAAAGTCTCTCAACCTTGAGGCCATGGTGCTCATATTAGGGTTTACCTGAGTCCCCACATCTCGGTTGGTTTGGGCTGTTATAGCTTGGGCTTAATTGGTCACGGATTTAGTTTGAGTCGTCATGAGTTAAGTCAATGTTTGGAGAGCCGCCCTTATCTCTACATTAGTCATAGCCCCTTCATCATTAGGAACTTGAGCATCTTGAGCAGCTTGGGGAGGAACTCCCTCATTCACATTCTCCTCTTCATCCCTCCTTGTACTAGCCCTTCTTGTATACATTGCCTCTAATTACAAGAGAAGGGTTAGGAAAAAGGACTTCATAGAGTTAGGACTCCAAAGCACGACTAAAGAGTAATGAAAGAAGTGAAAGTTCATAAACATCTTATAGCCTCTCATTCATAAGTGTGGTGCGTTTCACACTCATGAACAAGACTCTACTCGACGTGGTTCATGAGACATCAACCTAAATATCATCCCAAAACCTTATGATATGATACCAAGTTTATCACGACCCATGGGTACCCCCTAGACGTAACACGGCGTACTTGACCACGAAGGGGTTGCATATAAGCCCTTAGCATAATCATACACATAAAGCCATAAGAATGATGCGGAAAAATTTAAAACTTTCACAATCGAAGACAAACTTCTTTTTCATAAAAGAAACTAAGAATCTAGACTTGTCTCAATCACCATCTAAAACATACGAATACAATCTTAGGGACATAGCCCTGTGGAGCCATTACGTCATGATCTTGGGTGGTTCCTACCACACTTAGCACATGCAGGAGTCTAATTACCTCCTTGTGCCACACTACCTTGAGATTGTGCATGTCTAGCTCTGAAGTTCTGAGAATTATGATTCTTTAACTCACCTATGTTCCTTGGTGCAGGTGCACTAGGAGATAATGGAGCAGGTCTAGTTGCCCTTTTTTGAAAAGATGACTGGTTCGCATTTCCGGTTTTCTGCTGTCCGAACTCATTACCCGTAGTCTTAGCTTTCTTGTTGCGGAACTCTTCTCTATCTCTCAACTTGTCCTCCTCAACCTGCTGCACATGCATCATAAGTCTTGCTATGTCCATGTACCCTATCAACATAGCAACCTTACCCTCTTTGCTTGACAGATAAGACAACCCATACACAAACAAGCTCATTTTGCTTCTCATATCAGCAACCATATCCGGAGCATAAAGAGATAGTTGAGTGAACTTGAGGCTTTTCTCCTGCACACTCATGGATTCTTGCTTAAGAGTGAGGAATTCTCTTACCTTTTCTTCTCTCAGCTCACAGGGAAATAAACGTCCCATGAAGGCACTCTCGAACATAGCCCAGCTCATAATTGGTGCCTCTTCCCATTGATCATGTCAGATCCTAGCAACACCTTTGAGTTAGTATGCAGCCAACTCCACTTGATCAACATCAGCAACATGTATCACTTCAAACACTTTCTGCAACTCTTCCACAAAGTTCTTCGGAACCTCAATGTCACTTGAACGGTGAAGTCTGGAGGATTCATCCTTATGAACTAACGGATCTTTGATGTATCAGCCACATTCAGTCGATTCCCTATTTGTTGCCCAGTTTGGTTGGTCACAACTTGACTCAACATCCGGATAGCATCCCGGAACTCAACATTAGTGATCTCTCCTAGGGGTTACATTTCTGGTGAATTGGGTACCCTTTGATCCTGGGGATCAACATTCCTCCTAGCAGGACAAGCTTGAACAGATCTTCGTAGAGGCATGATCTGAAAATATATGCGCAAGCACGAATTAGAAAGAGACTTTTATAGAGTTAAACTCTATCGTATAAAAAAAGTATTAAAGAAGGGAATTGTTTCCTAAATGTCGCAGCCTCCTAATTATAGATGTGGGGCACTTCACACCAATAACTACAACTCTACATACACGGCTTCATAGACACCCTATGACTATTTAACTCTGTGCTCTGATACCAAGTTTATCATGCCTCAAGCCTACACCCTGGACACGACTAGCACTCGCCATATATGGCCCAAGCTAACCCTTGGCCTGGTTCAACTCTCAGTGGAAGACTTACTAAGTGATAAATAAACTTTAAATGTAAAGGTTTAACTCAACATCTCAAAATGATTAACTTAGAACATTTAAAAATATTAAAACTGGCCATAGAAGGCAACTCAAGTCTTAATCATTAACAATAGAAATGAAAAGACTCCTCAACTACGTCGCGACAAGACCCACGACATTCTAATAAATGAACCTTAAATGTAAACTCGATGTGAAACCCTTCGAAAAGCAAGGAGTCTCACCAACTCTAGCTGAAACACGACTGGATCAATGGAGCACCGATTGATGATCCTGATTACATGTATCTTCATCATGAAAGATATATGCAATATGGTGTATGTACGTGGAATGTACGAGCATGTAAGGCAATTTTAAAGCATAGACATATAGGCTTGAACTGGAAGGAAAGGAACATACTTACCTCATCTCAACTCAACTCAACCTCAACTCAATACGATATAAAAGCAATAATAAAGATGCAATATAAAGAAAGCTCTTAAAACAGTAGATAAGAACTCAATGTATTTAAAAGTACAATAATAACTCAGTTTGTATGTAAAGATTAAAATTAACTCAATTTGGGAGATTCTCTAACCGACAACCATCACTATGAGCTATTTACTGATACATCATCTCGCCCACGCTGCCAGAACTGTCCTATACCTTGCCGGAGTATAATACATCCTCAACTAAGTGGATCCACTCAGCTATGCTTAAAAATCAATAAGGAATCATCTAAAATGTATGACCTTTTCTACCCACGGTTGCTACACGGTTTGTGAGGACGTTGAGTTGTTTGAACTCGTCCCCATATTGGTGCTCAATACTACTCCCAAAATATAGTCAACTCATATGTTTACAAACATATCCTCATCCTCAAACTTTGAGATTATTACTCAAAAGATTTTCTTAAAAGAGATTATACTCAAAACTCCTTATGAATTCAATTGGAAATCAAGGTTTCCTTCTCATTTTAAATGTAAAAACATTTACTCTTGGGAATACTTAGTTCCCATATATTCATTTTGAAAAATGAAACTCAACTTTCCTCATCCTCATACTCAAGTCTTAAAGCAATTTTTAAAAGATTGTAAAAGACTTCTTAAAATGACTCGAAAGAACTCTCAAGACTTTACTCTTAACTCTACCTTGAATTTGAATTATAAATTCAAGGGTTAGATCCATGTTATGAAGGATCTCTCGATGTTTAGATGTAGTTTAGAATAGTTAGAATCAGAAAGGAATGAAGGTATACTTTTATAGAACTAAGACAGGACAAAATGACGAAAAAAGGACGGGGAAGGATACCCTAGCACACTGAGTGGCGCGTAGCGCTAGCCCCTAAAGTACAGAGCACAAATCATGGCACACTGCTGGCACGGTGCGCCATCCCATTGCCCAGAAAACCCGACTAATCTTTCCTCCTCGATTCTTGGCTATACTTTGCCTAAAATCAATCTATTTCTTTCAAATCTCTTAGATTCGTTTACCCAACTTAATTCCATGAACTACTCGAAAACCCTCCAGAAAAATACTCAAAAACAAGATACTCACCTCACGAACTCAACCAAACATCATGATTCAAGAACGAACAACAACACCTCAAGAATTCTCATCAAAAACTCAAACCATTCAACCTCAAGAATGAAATTATGGATAATATTCACGTGATTGGCGTGTGGGAGAATGAACTCAATACTACGAAATCTTATATACCTCGTTAGGATGGAATCCTTGGCCAAAATCCCTCGAAGATTGCAAGAAGTCCTTGAGCGCTTGAATCTTCTACTTTCTTTCTCCTTTTTGAACTTCTCTCTAAAACTCTAAGTGTATTTTAGAATTGTGAAAACTGAACCAAATCAGTTTAGACCCTTAAAATATTACCAAAAACGCTTAAAGCTGACAGGGTAAGGAAAACACCAAAATACCCCTCACTAATTTGGGTCAAATTCCTTAACTGGATAGGCTGAACTCAAACGGGCATATCTCCCTCATCTAAACACATATTTTAGCAAACTCGGTGGCGTTGGAAAGAGGATTTAACGACCATTCCATTGATATCTTATGGGCCATTTTAACTCATCTTGTAATAACAGTTATGGTCGTTTGAAATTGACCCAAAACTCACAAATTAAGCTTAACTTGAACAAATCTCAAATTAACTGTTTCTAAATTAGTTCTTTCTAAATTTAACTCTTTCTAAGGAGGGGATGTTACATTCTTCACCATCTTTGGAGAAAAGAAGCTCTCAAATATTACCTTAGTTAACTCATCCCAAGTAGTACTGAACGAATCCCTTGGAAGTTCAACTAACAATTTTGAGGCCTCCCCTATTAGAGAAAAAAGAAAAAGCCTCAATGGAATGGAATCTTTGTTGATGTTCCTAAAAGTGAATGGGCCACATACATCCACAAAGTTGTGAATGTGCTCATGGGGATCCTCATAAGAAAGAACCCCAAACATTCCCTTCATTTGGAGCAGTTGAAGCATGGTTCATGAAATATAGGATTCTCTATAGTTGGGGGTAACCGGATAGATCTCGTACTTCCTATGGAGTTGAAATTCACATCATCTAAATTTCACACATTATCACTATGACCATGTTTACTAGCATCATTTTTCTCAATGACACTCATGTCGTCACCTAAAATGAACAAAATAATGAAACAATAATAAGAGTATTCTACTACACTAAATTAGCTTACAAAGACATTTCATTAAAATAATTCTAAGCACCACTCCCCGACAGCGGCACCATTTTTGATAAGGCTCAAATTACTTGCATTGTAAACCCATCAAACAAGTAAGCAAAAGAAATATAATTACCCAACATATGAGGTCGTGGTCAAATTCCACAGGGAGTGGTATGTGAAAGAGTTCAATTACAATGTCAAATTGTAACCCAATTCATTACAAGTAGAAGGTAACAAGGGTGAAAATGATTCCAACTATAACATAGAGATTGTTTTGTAACCAATTTTGATCAATTAAGCAAGAGATTAACAAACAAGTGGATTGTGAAGCTAGGAGTGTGCGGAAGTGGGTATCGATTTTAAAAGGTGGGTCAATGTGATTGCTCAATAACCTTAATTACCCATGGATAGGATGGGTCAATCTTAAACACATATTGTATTTCTCAATCATAATATGTTTTTCACAAGAATTTCTCTCGGACACTCACATGTGTAATAAACTAACCAACTCAATACCTTGACATGAATCTTCTCTCTCAAGCAAGACTACAATTTAGAGGTGAAACCCCAAATTCCTTTCTCAAGCAAATAAAGAATTTCAAACTAATATGCAAGAATCAACTCAATTACCCAGTTCATATACTCTCTCTCAAGCAATATACTAAGATCTAAAGCTAAGATTAATTTTGCAACATTAATTCATAAATTGAACTCATGATAATCAAATAAAATCCATGGAAATCAAGGTACAACATAGCAATACACATTATCCCACAAATTTAATCAAAACCCAATTCCATATGCATACCCTAGAATAGGGGTTTTAGCCAATCATATTAAAAGAACAAGAAAGTAAACCAAAAAAATTCTCGACCATCAGATTGATGATTTGCAACTTAAATTAAACAGACCCACTTCAAAAATCCTAAAAATTGTGGGTTACCAGCTTGTTTCTCACACTACAAAATAGAACTTTTCTAGTACTCTTTCAGAAAAGTTGCAGATCCCATTCAATAAGCTAAAAATATGCATTTTTCTCTCCTTTCTGCTATTTATAGTTCCCCAAAACTTCATCAAATTTCTTAGTTGGAAATGTTAGTCATTCTCGCCGACTTGTTCTTCTTCTCACCGACTTCTTCTTCTTCTCGCCTTTCTTGGTTTCAGGCTTCAAGGGTTTAAACCACAGTTAATGAGCTCGATGGAGTTCATCGTCCATATTTGGTGAGTAGTCGGTTATCATCCAATCTTGCCTTTTGGCCTTAATCTTGGCTTACATGTACTGTAACTTTCGGCGAGCACTTGTTAGTTCACCGATTGAGTTTGGTGAGTCGCCGTTTAGATCTTCTTCTCACCAACCTATCTTTAGCATTTGAGTTAATGGCTCTGTCATTTTTTGTGAGATATAGAAAATTTAGTGATTCGCCGAGTGCCTTTTGGTGAGCATCGATGTCACGATTTTCCTCTTTTTCCATTGTTTTAGCTTCTTTTTTGCGATTCATCCTTGCCTTTCCCTTGAGGCTTCATAGCTACAAAAACAATAAACCATTAGATACAAACTTAAAAAGGCATTAAGGACACCAATTGTTGAACTAAAAAGGCCTCAAATGAGTCAAAATATATGACTCATCACATCCTTTGAACCTCATTAATAGATGGAATGACACTATTCTTTTTGCAACATTGATGGGATATCATCTTCCTAAATATTATCATCGTAGTAAACATTTCTTCAATCTCTAATATATCTTATCATCTTGTAATCAAATACTAATTACTTTATTTCAAAAATGAAGAATATATATATATATGGAAACATAAGAAGTGCACATGTAAATAGTATATTGCAAATTGTAATAAAATAAAGACCCCAACTTACAAATTGAAATCGCTTGGTTTATGATTTATGATTCAATTTTAATTTAATAAATTTAATTGGCTTCCTATTTATTACATAATAGAGGCTACAGTGTAAGAAACTTATAGGTTGACAACTTGATTGTAATCTTATCCAATTTCAAGTTTATCCTATTGCATGCTATTTAATTGTAAGCTTATCCAATTGAAATCTTAACCAAATGCAAGCTTACCATATTGCATGCTTATCCAATTACATGTTTATCGAATAAAGTACTTCATTTAAAGGAAATGAATAGACTTCTATTTTTAAAGAGTAGAAACTGATATATAAATTTCTTGCAAGCTTATCTAATAATCGGTGTTTCAAACACACATCAATAATACAATGTATTTATAATCCAAATAACATACTTGATTTATTCATTGTATTCTATAATAATATTTATTATACATGTTTTATACCGTATAGTATATAAGATATAAATAAATCCAATATTATTTTAATTAGAACATGCATAATGTGATTTTTATCGTGTGTGTATAGCTATATATGCCTACCTTAATTATAAACAAATGCATATATAACTAGGTTTAATAAAGTGATGATAAATTTACTATAAGGAAAGATAAAACTGTAAGCAAAAAGTATGGACAAAATTATTTTTTCCTTTGGCTATGAGTTCCATGAAAAAAATATATTTAATATATAGTATTTTAATATCTGACAGTGTATGACATGTATTCTTGCTAAATGGAACATGAAAATCCAATATTTTGATAAAATTAACACTCTGTAATGAATAGCCACGTTAAGACTAGAAGATTATTTTGTATCTAATAATCGTTAAATATATTTTATTAAATAATATAAATTTAGATATTGAATAATGATTTTATGGAAAGCAATCTATAGTGTTATTTTTTTGGATAGTATCTATTAGGGTAAATTATAAAAATTTCTTTTATTGGTAATGTATTTATGTTTCTTCCATAAATAACTATAACCAATTTATAAATAAAGCAAAAAATTAACCATTCAAATTAAATCTTCAAAGATGGTTGATAAACATCTGAACAACAAGTCAATACTTTTCAATCAAGTTCTCAAAGGTTTTTTTTTTTTTTCTATTTTGTGTATGTCTCTGTTATTTTTGACAACTTAAGCCAATTTCATCCAATTTTGTAAATTCAGGATCAAGATTTGTGGAACCATCAAAACAAGAAAAAATGATGAATATTGTTGATTGGGAACAAGTGAGTTCACGTGTTACCACCTGAGTTTATACATTCAATTTGTTGTTGGTTTGACTAAGTATTTGTATGTGCTCTATTTCTATGGATAAAATGTATTTTTTCCCTATTTAGGTTCTATCATTTCGTGAAGGAGAATAGAATCATCATTTATTTTGCAAGGACCAAATCCTTCTACTTATGATAATTGTGAAACAATGTGGATAAAATAAATATACAAACCTAAGATTTAATCTTTTTTTTCATACCAAACACACACCTACTGGTAAACTTTAGTTGAACAAGAATGCATCGCTTCCAAGTATTAATTGTTTCAACCACAAAAATGTTAAAGTCACGCTACAAAATAAGGATAGGTGAAAAATATATGATCCTTATACAAGTTTTATGTCATCACTGAAACATTGAATAGCTAAATATTTTCTTAAAGTGCTTGTCTTATTAGTTTCTCTCATGTTTCAACTAACAAAGGACTTAGATTTTTTCTCTTGTTAAAATTTTCTCACTTTTTAATACTCTATTTTATTTTGGTAATAGAAGATAATTATATAAATTAACAAGCTTTCTCATTTATCTTTATAAAACTTTTGGTAATAATTATGTAATATTTCAATACTTTAAAAAAAAAGGTGTGTGATAGAATTTTCTTATCAATCTAGGCCATGGATGTTTACTCTGAAGAGAATATACTTGTGGGAATCCTCAGTAAGTTGCCTGTGCGGTCTCTTCTTCGATTCAAATGTGTTTCAAAATTTTGGGGTACACTGATCGATGAGCCATATTTTAAGATGAAGAATCTCACTCATGCCAAGAAGGACAAAACTTTCCAAAAATTTCTGTTCTACAAATTGCGCCCTAAGAAGTCTATATTTTCCATTTATAGTTGTTCGGTATCATCGATGCAATTGGTAGAGGATATACGGGAACTGAATTTCCCTTTAAATATTGAACCACGACATTGCATAGTCTACTGCTGTTGTGACGGATTGGTTATTATCAAGGTTTATGAAAATAGTGTTGAACGCCAAATACTTTTGCTATGGAATCCCTCCACTCGAGAATCAATTGTACTTCCTAATCCAGAATTTCCAATGGAGGAATTTTCATGTTTGGGAATGTGTTTTGACTCGTCCAGTAATGATTATAAGATACTTAAAATTCCCAATGGTGTAAGTGATCACAGTAGAGTACCTGGTGAAGTTCTCGCACTGAAAAGTGGTTCTTGGAGAAAAATTGTTGAACATCCTCGTGACATTTGTTGTATGGTTCATGGTATGCATTCATTGGCATTTATACATGGTTCATTTCATTGGGTTGGTAATTCAAAAAAATATTTTGTGGTTTCATTTGATATTTTCCATGAAGTGTATGGAGAAATATCATTACCAGAGCAAATAAGCTTGAACAACATTAATATTGGCATTTCAATATTGGATGGAATGTTGTGTGCTTACACGAATGCGTATATTCAGGGGAACCGCACTTTTACATTATGGGTGATGAATGATTATGGTCTTAAGGAATCTTGGCATAGAATATTTTCTATAACAGATCCTGATATATGTATAGCCGCACCAAAATATAGATTTGCAGATGGAGAAGTGTTATTTTGGTGCTTACATTGTGAATCTGGGGAAAACGCATATAGAACAGAGAGAGGTCCATTTACATTGTTGCCTCATGGTATCCTTCAGAATGGATTTGCTTTTACAGAAAGTTTGGTCTCTCCAAGATTACTTACTTAGTATTTGCTTATGTTTGGTTGAAATACTTTGTCCTTTTTTTTTCTATCAAGTTATTGTCTCTTATTTTATTTGTTAACCTATTGATCGCAAACTTTCTATTTCAAGCAATATTTACCGAAGCTTTGTTTATTTAATTCAACTTATATTTGTAAAAGCTTTATTTATTTATTTATTGTTGCAAGGCAAAGAACATGAGCCATTTATTTTCTAAGAAAGAAATGGTTAAATAAATTAATATCAGCTAGTAAGTAGTAGGTTTTAATCATGTAGTAAGTTTACTTTAGTGTTATATTTTTATAGGAATTTTTGGACAGTATCGACAGAAAATCTTTAATATAACTCTTACTATTGTGTACACACATAAACGGATTCCTCTCTAGCTATAATTTTTTATTTAAAAAATCTCTTTTCATTAATATATCAAGTATAAATTAAAGTTAGAAAAAGTAATGAAATAGTATCACATGGTTTCGATGCATTAAGAAAATTCTAAATGTAGTTGCTCAATTAAAATTATCATGGTCAATCACAAGAGATGATACAAATTTGATTTTATATGAGACCTCATGGAAATATCTTTATTTCTAGTTTTGGGTCACATGCATTGCACGTGTATTCCGTGCTAATTAAAGAAGTTTTGAGATAATATAAATGACATTAGAATGTCTGTTATAAATACATGAAATCTGAGGAAAATATGTTAGTACAAAGTGATAAATACATTGTTCTTAAATACTTTTACGAGTTAGCATTAGCACTTTATGGAAAATATTATTTTCAAATAGTTTATTAATAATTGCTATCTTCGAGATTAAAATAAGCTTTTGCGCTCGACAAAACTCATCTTTGTCCAATGTATATTGAGAAGCAGTTCCCTTCCCTACTCAAATTCACGACTGGCCCAGCTTGATGAAATCAACATTGAATTGGTATGAACTTTTAATATAATAATACTGAAGAGTCTATTTGTAGGTTCTTATAACTTATGATGTCACACCCAAAATCCAGAGGGGCCCGGCCGGCACCTAGATCGTCACTTGAGCGAACAACCCGAAAGAAACTAGCCAAGTAACACCACCTACAATGTCCGACAAGGCCTGAACAACACACAACCTTCACAATATAAATACAAAGAGTAACAGAGCAAACCGACAAAGTCTTTTTAAATCGCAAGCTGCATGAAAGCCAGCAAGACATCTATCTATATCTATATCTATATCTATCTATACTACCTTAAAAACATGAAAGGGATGCAAACACAATACCAAGATCATTTCTGTCAGCTGGACAAGACCCCCTTCCTGCACATTCAAACTTAACACTGATGGGAGAGCTTTAAATAATCCCAGCAAGATTGGTGGGGGAGGAATCCTAAGGGATGACAAGGGGGAAATGATTTATGCATTCACTATCTCCTTAGGCATTGACACTAACAACCAAGCAGAAGCATAGGCTGCCAGCCATGGAATCCAATGGTGTCTCCAGCATGATTTCAAAAACATTGTCTTGGAAGTGCACTCAGAGTTGCTCATCAAATGGATTACTTCCAATGTCAACTATTATATCAAGGAGCTTCAAACCTTAATCAGTCAGTTGGATTACTTCCAATGTCAACACACTTTCAGAGAAGCAAATTGCACTGCCAACTACCTATCTAAGTGGAGCCATAACTTTGATATCACTCAGCATTACTACACATATATTCAACTTCCAGTAGCAGCAAAGGGAAGTTTTTTACTGGATAAAATGGGAGTTGTAAACTTCAGAAGGAAAAGGTTGAAAAGGATCAAGCATCCTCCTTGAATTATGTTCCTTGTTGTTCAGTTTATAGTTTTCTGTTTTTCTTAGTTTGTTCTTTAACCTATTCAACCTAGCTATTTCTTTCGATATAGCTCATCTGAATAGGATTAGGTTTTTGTTTCTTTTCTTACCTTGTAAGGGGAGAGTCTCCCTTATTACGATTCCTAGAAATCGAGAGGAGTCCTCTCAATAGGTGCATTTTTTTGGTTTCTCCTTTTAGTAATGGAATAAGTTGATCATCCTTAGTAGGAAGATTGACTCATGAACTATCTTAGGTAGGAGGTAAGGTTTATGTCCCCCTCCTTGTATTTTGCTTTTTATTTTGAATGCTAAGGTCAGGGGGCGTTGCTTAGCCCTGATCCCCCAAGGGTCTTTAAAATATAAATAAAATATGAATGTTAAATTATTATAATACCCCTAACTTAAATAAAGCTCTAACTAACACGCCTCGCGCTACAAACTTTTAGGTGAATAGTTACAAACTCCTACTCGAAGAGTTCTCACTTCAATATTTCACATTGTTGATAAGCACCAATGTTAAAACAATCAAACGCTGACAGTCATCGCCAAGTGATGCAACTTCTCTCTTCTCTATCTATAACACAACCAAACGTTGCTTGTTGTTTCCCATCAAACTTCCAACTTCTGCATAAAAACGAACACGTATGCCCTGTTACATTAGCTTAGCCAAAGGTATACTCTAAGTAAATCAAACCTTCTTCTACACTATTTTTTGTTTTCCCTTTATGCCTAGATTTTTTTTTGTAGGAATTATAGAAGGAGAATACTATTTTTAGAGAATGCTCAAGTTTTATATAGGCTACTTAAGGCCACTTGAGATAATTAGAATCATCTATTAAATCTCTATTTATACTAATAAAATATAAAACTAAACGTCTTCCACAAATAACTAGATACATGTATCATAATTAATTAGATACATGTATTACAAACTCCTAAAAGACTTCTTGAAAAACTAAGAGACAATATTGAAAGACTAAGAATCAAGGTGTGAATGCATTAATTCCAACACTTCCCCTTAATGCATTTGCTTGACAACTCCAATGCTTTCTCGAAGATACCAAAACTTTTCTCTTGGAAGTGCTTTGGTGAAGATGTCAACAAGTTGTTCTCCTGTCTGACAATAATTGTAACTGAATTTCGCCTTTCTCTTGTGCTTTTGAATATCTCCTTCTTGATTGAGTTTGGTTTTGTAAAACCACTTTAGACTTACAACTTCTCTTTCTTTGGGTACACTCACACACTCCCAAGTATTATTTTTCTCAATCATCCGAATTTTTTCTGCGAAGGCTTTCTTCCAAACATCAGGCTTTATTGCCTCCTCATAATTTTCTTCTCAACACCGGCAAAGTTACATCATTGATAAATTTCACTCAAGATTTTTGTTCCTCTTGGAGGTGGTTCTTCATCATCCGAATCTGATATTTCTCCTCCTTGAGGGACATCTTCCTCTTCCTCATCCTTTTCTTGATTTGACAAATTTAAAGATATGATAGAAGTATTCTCTACCTTCTTATTAGTATGTATTTCAGGAAAGCCTTACACCATGTATTTTTGCTTGAGAAGCTTCAAATCATGAAAATTCAAGTGACAAAATCTTTTGTGCCAAAGCCATGAATCATCTACAACTTCATTTTTGAATGCCTTGTACTGAAATTGTAAAGGAAGTTTTCTTTTTGTCATCTCTACTTCAACAATGACTTGATTTGGCTCAAATTTATCATAAATCTTGCAATAATTATCTCTAAACACAAAAGAATAACCATTTTCCATGAATTGACCAACACTAAGCAAATTTTCTTCCAAGTCAGGAACATAAAGCACAGTATGAATTTTCTTACCGCTCCCTTTTATGTTGATCAAAATGGTACCTTTACCTTTTGCATCAACTAAGACCCCATTCCCCATTCTCACTTTAGTAGTAATGCTACTATTAATTGAGAGGACAACTTTTTCATCCCCAGTCATGTGATTGTTACAACCACTATCAATATACCATTCATTGCTTTTTGCTAAAACATCACATTGAGAAGCAAAGAAAAGATTTTCTTCCATTTCTTCTTCCAGTTCTTCACAGAAATTTGCTTGCTCCTGTTGCTTGTGCCATCAATCATTCTCAATGTGGCCAAATTTTTTATAAAAGTTACATTAGGGATTGCCTTTGTGCCAGCATTTTTTTGCATTGTGATTAGTCCTTTTGCAAATTTTACAAAAAAGACTAGTACTTTTCTCACCTTTTTTCTTCAACCTTCTTAGAAGAATCATCATCATCCTGCATTTTTTTTTGGATTGTAATTCTTCTTTTGTTGAGTTTTTGAGAAATTTTGAGAATTCTCATTTGTTTTAGACTAGAAAGTCGTCTCTTTGGGTTGATCTTCACGAAAAAACCTTCGCTTCTCGTGTGCACAATATGATCCAACTAGCTCTTTGATAGAAAGCTTAGAAAGATCTTTCATCTCCTCAGTGATAGCAACAATGTACTCATACTTTTCTGTGACACCAATTAGAATCTTTTCCACAACTTGTTGGTTAGAAATTGTATCACCATGATTTCTCATTTCATTAACAATATTCATGACTCTTGTGCAATACTCATCTAGTTTTTCAGATTCTATCATCTTCAAGTTTTGAAACTCTCTTCTAAGAGTTTAAAGATTTATAGTGCGTACCTTTTCATCACCGTACACCTTTGTTTCTAGAGACTCCCAAGCTTCCTTTGTAGTCTCACAAGTAGCAATTTTTGAAAAATATGCTCTTGAGACTTCCATTTGGATTTTGCTCAAGGCTTTTGCATCTTGACCATACTTAGCCTCAAGATTTTTCATCTATGCTGCTGTAAGTTCACCATCGTTTTCTGGCTCTTCAAATCCATCTGCAACAATAGTCCACAAACCTTCAGCTTTTAAATGTGTTCTCATTCTTATCTTCCAGTATTCAAAATCGGTTCCATCAAAAAATGGAGTAATAACAATTGAAGAATCAGCACCTTCATTTGTTTTGGATGCCATATTTTTTTCTTCACCTAACCCCAGATTAAGAAAGAAAACCTGCTCTGATACCGATTTGTAGGAAATATAGAAGGAGAATACTATTTTTAGAGAATGCTCAAGTTTTATATAGGCTATTTAAGGTCACTTGAGATAATTAGAATCATCTATTAGATCTCTATTTATACTAATAAAATATAAAACTAAAGTTCTTCCACAAATAACTAGATACATGTTTCATAATTAATTAGATACATGTATTACAAACTCCTAAAAGACAACATTGAAAGACTAAGAATCAAGGTGTGAATGCATAATTCCAACATTTTTAAAGTTAGCAGTGTTCCTTCTCCAACAAAACACAGTTTAAGATTGGATTAGGTTTTCATGTCACTACTCGCCAACATTAACATGTTGTAAGTTTCTACCTAATTTCTTTTTGCTCATGTTTATGTACTTCATATGTTCACTCACCTATATTACAATCAACAAAGATTGGGTCAAAGAACTTCCTTCGTAATATGGATGTTATTGATGTGTGTGGCTTCTTGCCTTATCATGGTTTTGACATATCTTTGAGAAGATCTTATGTTTCCTGTAGCATGAAAATCTCGTGCATCTGCCAGTTCTCTTGACATATTAGAAGCTAAGCTTCGAATTTCTATCAAGGTGTAATATTTGGTTATATGCCTTGAGGATATGAGGTTAAAGCCTTTCTTTCTCTAGTTTACTTTATACTAGATGTTTCCAATTATTATGATTTTTCTTCCTGCAAACATTTGCAGTTCAGAACTGCTTCAGATGATGGTCTCCAGGAGACATCATATTAGTGTTTGATTGGTAAGCTTAAAGACTACAAGTTAAGAGAACCCCGTTACATGGAAATTTCCTGCATAAAAGATGGTGTGGTTTCCTGGGATGGTGGAATGATGAGGAAATAGAGTTGTATTTGTATAGATCTGTTGAATCTGACCTAAACCAAAGACTTCATTTTTATGGAACATACTTTTTGAAGAAACATAGAGTAGTATGCTATAAAAAATCAAGAGCTACTGTCGTCCAAGTAAATGAATAATCAAAGTGTATCTGTTACAAAGAAAAGGAAGAAGAACTTCAAGTCTACAAGGTGTAAAAAGAAGGAACACACAGCTATAAATTGCTACAGAAATCTGAATGTGAAGAAGAGGACTAAAGTTTCTTGAGTTCTATTTGATTCTATAGATGTTTCATTACATATGGTCTATTTATAGATAAAGTGTGAGAATTACACCACATAATAAGCAAAATATCTCACACCAAATTATGTACATATGTGGCTCACTAACCACCACTCATTTTACATCTATCTAGGAGTTTCTAGACAAATATTAATTTTCTAACATATCTACTACAAAATATCTCAAATCTAGGAGTTTCTAGACAAATCTTAATTTTCTAACACTCCTCCTTAAGATTTTTCATTGAAACTCCTTTCAACAACCTTTGAAACTCAAACTTCTTAGAGGAAAGAGCCTTGGTCAGAATATCAACCTGCTGATCTTCACTGATGCAATGCACCAACTTAACTTCACCATTCTTCCCAGCATCTTGTAAGCGAGAAACCTTATGTTGATATGCTTTGTTCTTCCAAGCTGCATCGGATTTTCAGCCATTGCAATGGCTGATGTCACGCCGCGAGGCTACCCCCTTGACGTAAACACGGGACTTAGGATTACGAGTGACCACAAGTTAACCCTGAGCTGGCATATCATAAGCATACTAGATAAACTGAAGTAAGAATTTCTATGCAGAAGCTTAAATCATGAATTAAACTAAAATTATGGGGAATACCCAATGTTGTTCGAATATATAAACTATGAGTTTGATAACAACTAAAAGATCAAACTCCAAGAAAAACTGAATCAAACTATGTCTGAAATAAGCCTCCAACTGACTAGAGATGTTGGGACATGCCCTAAGTTAACTCTAACAAAACTGAAACTAAAAAAAACTGAGGATGAAAGAAAACATGGCTATCATCCTCGAAGAATGAGGACTCACCACTGATACTGTTGAACTGGAGATCGGGAACCAATCTATGTGTGATCTGAATGCTGAGGACCTGAACCTACATCATAAGAATATGTAGTACAGAGTATGCATCAGTACTTGAAAGGTACTGAGCATGCATGATAGGATAAAGCTAAACAACATATACATAACTAAAATAAAGCATGATGAGGAATGATATAAGATGAACATGATGAATAAACTGAACATACTGAACATGAACTTAACTGAATGCAATGACCAAGTACATAACATGCTGGAACTGAATACTGAGATATAACTGGTAACTTGGTCAATGCACTAGAATCTGACTGTGGGAGCTACTAATAATCGACATAAAGCCACGTGACCTAAACGTGGAGTCCGATGTATACACCCCATTGAGAGGATCCAATATACCTTGCCAGGGGTATAAAGGCATGACTGGAGTGATCACTAAATATGATGCCCACAGAGGGGACTTAACCTACGGGGGCACGTAGTTCTGGGATTGTGAGGGTGACTGACCCCACTTGATATTAAGCCTACTCCCAACTAGAATGTATAAAATACAACATAACTGAAATAAATTGGATAGCTCGAGATTCTGACATGCTAACTAAAAATGCAACATTAAGTACTGATAATGAAACATTTGTAAACTAATGCATTTATATCTGTATAAACTTACCTAGCAAGTGTAATTCATGAACTAAACGAATCTACACAACTAGGGTTTTGAATTTCATGCAAGAATTAAGCAGCATAGTTACGAAAACATAATATTCTGATTTGGATTAATCTAACAGCGAATTCACTGCAATAATCTGAAGTTCTAGAAACCCCAAGTCTAAGCATAATAAAGGGAATCAAGAATCTGACTAAATTCTAGAAACCTAGTGGATGGAAGGAATCCACCAGTGAAATCCCACATACCTAGTGATGAATTCGACGAAGAAATTTTTCAATTTCAGGGTTGGAACTAAGGGAAACTTGTTGTGTTCTTGGAGAGGTTTTGGTCGACTGTTTCTTCTCATTTTCCTTGGTTTGATTGATTTTTGGGAGAATGAATTGGTTTGGATAAGTTCTGAATAAGTTACTAAGCTAAAATTGACCGAAACGACGTAGTTTAGGTGTCCAATGCATAGGAAAAAGACCCAAATGACCCAGACTTAAAAGTTATCGGGGCCAACCGACGGACCATGAATGGACCTACGTTTCGTCCTAGCCAACCTTCATTCCTCTTCAGGGGATGGCTTCTGAGGGGTCTGAACAACGGACCTGGACCACGGACCGTGGTCTGACCTACGGTCCGTATTTCCTGGCGTAGGTCCAGACTTAGCTGGTTCTTTTGGGTTTTCTAGGGCGGGGCTGCATGTGGCCAAGCACGGACCCCACCTACAGTCCGTAGGTGGCACCATTGGTGGAACCTGTAACTTCTGGAATTCTAAATTTTTGTTTTCTAGAACATGGGCAGTTAGAGCTGATTTATTGTCCACATAGATCACTATTGGTTCTTTTGGCAACATATTCAATTCTAATAAGATCTTTCTTAACCAAATTGCTTGATTTATAGCATACATGGACCACAGACTATGGTCTGACCTACGGTTCGTAGGTCCTGGCGTAGGTCCAAACTTAGCTGGAATTTCAGGGTTTTCTAGGGAGGGGCTGCAGGTGGCCAACCATGGACCCCACATATGGTTCGTGGGTCAACCTACGGTCCGTTGGTGGCACCTACAACTTCTGGAATTCTGCATTTTTGGTTTTCTAGAACATGGGGTGTTACAACTGATTTATTGTCCACATAAATAACTGTTGGTTCTTTTGGCAACAGATTCAATTCCAATAAGATCTTTCTTAACCAAATTTCTTGATTTGTAGCAGATGTAGCAGCCACATACTCAGCTTCTGCTGAAGATTGAGCTACAATATCTTTCTTCTCTGTGCTCCAACTTATGGTTGAAATTATATAATATTTCAATACTTTAAAAATCTGGTGTGTGATGAGCTTTCTTGTCTATCAAGGCTATGGATATTTATGTTGAAGAGGAAACACTTGTGGGCATCCTCAGTAGGTTACATGTGCGGTCTCTTCTTCGATTCAAATGTGTTTCAAACTTTTGGGTGCACTGATTGATGAGCCGTATTTTAAGATGCAGAATCTCACTCATGTCAAGAAGGACAAAAGTTTATGTCATGAGCCAAAACGAGTCATGAGTGGCACCCACACTTAACCTTCTAGGTGGGCGAACCAATTAAACAAACCACAACTTATATTAATTATTCAATTTATGAAACAATCATAATGTGGAAGCTCAAATCTTATTAATGTAAGAAACACAAATCAACTAAAGTTCATTAAATATCATTTCCCAAAACTTGAAAGTCATCACATCAAGGACATCTAAACCCCAAGTTCTAAGTCTAAGAGTATCAACACCAAAATAAATAAATAAAGTAGTTTGTGGTAAAAAAAACTAAGGACATCATGCCATGACCGAGAGAATCTAACATAAGCTAGAATGAATAGCTCACCCTAATACATGATGATGTACTGGAGACTAGTTAGAGTTGAGGGTAAGTCGAAGTCCTTGGTACACTCATTGCACTCCACAAAAGGAAAACAAAAAAAAAAGTAGGGATCAATACAGGGCAACATGTACTGAGTAGATATCATCGACTAACTCAAAATAAAAATCAATATGCATAAAGTAATAACATGAAACCAACTATAGTAATTAGCAAATGACAAATAACAAACAACATGAACAAACTATAACAGTAATGAAGCAAGTACGTAATCAGTCACAATATCAAGAACACACATGAGGACTTATGTCTCCACGCCGTTCTCTTAAGAGATATGGGTTCTTTGAGATTGATTACATTAAGTTAAATTTAATATGTTTTCCTTTAATGTTACAGTGCCGAAACGTGACACCAGATCCAATAATATCATGTCGAAACATGACATCCAATCATATAATATCGTGCCGGCTCGTGGAATCCGATCGAAATATATCATGTCGGCTCATGGCACCAGATCCAATAATATAGTTAATTCATCATTATTTATCATCTCTTTCCACTTAGTTAACAATATTTCATTAAGCCTTCTTCATTCAAGGCATCACTTTAATAGAACAAGTTTAAGATTATGAATTTCGCGGTCATGGGATTACAGACCACAACAACACATGAATCCTCCAAACCACAACAATTAATTAAGTACATAAATTTTTTTACAGAATTACTCAATGACTATCAATCACTATTGAGAGTTTTTATATCACATAGAATAAATTGTAACTTGCCTCCATCGAAGAACGAAGTCAAACAAGTTAATTCTCCAATGCTTCTTTTTTCCTCAATGCCTCCAAACGTTTTCAATCTGTCAAGAATACAATCATATATATATATATATATATATATATATACCAAAACAAGATAAAATACAGAAAATACAAGATAAAAT
>JAJOOH010000343.1:0-13260 GCA_029582605.1 Solanum gracilifrons | reverse complement strand
CTATAGTAGTCGGCCTAACCAAAGCCTCACGACAACATAAAATTAGCCTTATGAATTGAATCTTAAGTAGGGGGCTTAGCCCGCCCGCCTATCAATCAAAGAGGCTGAGAGTAAGCGTAAGCTCACCCGGAAGCTCGAAGAGCTTCCCTTCATTCGCTTCGCGGGAGCCGCACAACACATAGCTGGAAGTAATGCAAATGACATGTTCACACAAATAATGAGGAGATGACCATTTTCATAACATTGCACAATTCACAATAACACAATCATGACATAACATCAACAATGATTCAACAAGCCTTTCAAACCATTCTCAACACATCATACACAAACAATTAATCACATTGCATTTTATTACCCCTTTTTCATCCTTAGAATTAATCAATGTAGACAAGTCAACCCATCACCAAGTCTCATTACCCCCAAACACATATTACAAGGAAATACATGAATTCCATACACTTAACAAGGGTTTAGAAATCCACTTGCCTCAAATAATCGGACAATCATTCTGGGACTTGAGCCTTCCCTTTTCGTTGTAATTCCAACTCAAAGCAATCTATTCGCATTAATAATCACTATAAAATTTCGAAACTAACAACACCCATTACTATGATCCCAAAATTCACTTCAAAGTTGAATCTATGCCCACAAGGACATAGCTGAAATTTTATTAAAACTATATTACTCATATCGTAGACCCCAAATTTATAACACGTAAACAAATTATAGGAGCAACATTGTTGGACCATTGTCTTGAAAACATACGGACATTAAGCATGGGATTTCCAGATCCTAGCTTTAACCCATTAAATAAGCAGTGTACTATAATTTATTAGAAAAAGATCACAAGTAAAATGAACGAATCTGCCATGTATTTCTTAAAATTATAAAATATCTACTCCCTTAGTATACAGAAATCTTTATAATACAATTAAACATTGAAGTAACCACCACAAAATCCTATAGTATCTAGCTCTTAAACAAATCCAACACTGTCATCTAACATATCTTTTAATTATTTATTTATTTTTTTACATAATTACTTTTGATGTTAGCCTCAATTTACCAATCAAAACAAAATTATCCAAGTATTGGAAAGGTAATGATTATAACAATTCCTTACTTGAAGCACCCGTGATTCCTCTTCAATTTGTAAGTCCGCCGCAGGTAAGTTCTTTCGAGTTCCATCTATTCTCTCCTTTTCTCTTTTTTTTTTCTTTTCTAAAATAAACCCTACTAACTTATTTTAATATTAAATAAGTTACTGACTTGACTCATTAACCACCAACTAATAAAATTTAATTATTTAATAAATATCCACTAACTAAATAACCGTAGTTATCGAATAGTTCAAATTTCCAAAAATTACATTCCAGGTCATTACATTATTCATCACTAAAAATCATGTTTGTCCTTGAACATAAGGAAGAAGAAGAAGAAGAATAACCGACGTTACCAAAAGCTTAAGTTATGACCTACCAGTTGGTTGTTCATCTCTCCAAGTGAGCTCCTCCTTAAGACGAGTGTCATCATGTCTAATTTTGGGTCGTGACAGAAACGAAGGGTACCAACATAGGTTGTGGTGCACTGGTGGGAGTGTTTCACCCTTAACCAGAGGTTTCGGGATTCGAGCCCTGGGTATGGAGAAAATCATGTTGGGAGCGCCACCCCCGAATGGGCCCTGCAGTGCGCGATCCGAATTTAGTCGGAGCTCCAATGTGAACTCAGGACACCGAATGGAAAACCAAAAAGAGAGAGAGAGAGAGAGAGAGAAAAGAAGGGTAGGGGTGGAATCGTTGAGGTCCTAAGCCGAGGGATTTGGCTAGAGCCAAGAATTTCACGAATGATGTTCAGAAATTGCACAACAAAAGCTCTTTCCAAAAAAGGAAAAACATAGTTGTTAGTGAAATTCTAACACACGAATTCGAGGCGTTTGAAACTGCTAGGGTACAACAACCTATTGTGTCAAAGATGTCTAACATATGCTATTTAATCACTTCATAGAACTAAAAGGATTTTATTTTGATTCATAAATTTTTCACTTTTTTTTTTTAATTATTCACCCTGTATTTGGTATTTAATATGAAAATTTATTCAATTTAAATTCACACTTTATAAGATCGACAGCGCTTCTAAAAAAATTATCAAATTTTCATCATATGGAGATGAAAGTAAAAGTGACACCAAGTAAACACTTTTGATAGTACTATTTAGAATATAGCCACATTTTATAATATAAATACTTTTACACGAACTTTAAGTTTGCTTACCTTGACATTGTGCTATAATTATCAAGAGTTCACCCTTTATGGGTTTGAGTTTGAAAATTTTATCATAATGGCTTTCTTTTAGAAAAGATTCTAATTAGATAAATATTTTTATCGTATTTATTAATTCTTTCTATAGTTTGAAAGAATTACATATTGTCTCACTAATTAATAATTAAGTTAGATATAGTTAGATACATGCATTTTTGCTACCAGATACACTAAAATAAGGGAAAGGGTGAGTAAGAGAAGTAGAAAGGCCAGTGAGATGGGAGGAAGGTGAGTGAGATTCCAAAATATAAGTGAATCATCTCAAATACATGTGAATTACACTAAATATATGTATTTGAATACTAAATACATATAACTGGAATACCATATACATGGAGAGAGGTGATCGAGAGAGAAAAAAGTGGTGACTGGTGAGTGAGATACGAGAGAGGAGAGCAAGAGAGCCAAATATATATATATGAATCCGCATGGATACATTGTATCTAGAATAAATTACACCTCTTTTTGACCCTGTATATCTATCATACATGTATCTAAACGTGTCAAATACATGTATACAAAATTCATAATCTGATAAGATTCATAATATTTTAAATTAGCGTGAATCTAAGTAATTGGCCCCCTAACAAGTGGGATTTCTGTAAGTTACTCCTACACTTACTAGGTTTTGATTTATTCTCTCTCTCTCTCCAACTAAGCTTAAGTGTGTGCAAATTGAATCGTTATCTATAAAACATGTAGAATAAACTAGCCATTATTCTGTATGATCTAAATAATGAATGATATCAATTCGGGCTGTACTATGAAATTTCAAAAATCTTAAATATCTTATGTCATGTAAGAGATTTGATCAATAATACATCTCCATATTTAATATTGTCATTTTTAGTTATTATTGTTTGATAAAATTGTGTATATTATTTAAAGATCGAAATATAATATTAGTAAAAGAAGATAAAGATGAATGAGAGAATGTAAAGTAACTAACAACATATATTTATAATTG
Source organism: Solanum gracilifrons (assembly GCA_029582605.1). Classification (NCBI taxonomy): domain Eukaryota; kingdom Viridiplantae; phylum Streptophyta; class Magnoliopsida; order Solanales; family Solanaceae; genus Solanum; species Solanum gracilifrons. The sequence goes on along the minus strand of JAJOOH010000343.1, from coordinate 9,972 downwards.
AAAAAATCATTCACTTTGTATTAAACTAGACTTGATAAAACATTTAAAATTTAAACTTTCAAGGATCTGAGAAAAGAAAATCATAAACAAAGGTTTGATTCATGTGAAATTATATAAAAAGTTAATCAAAAGAATAATAATCATTGTAGTTCGTACATTTTATTTTACATTTAAAGAAAACGGATGTTAATAGTATTAATGGTGTAAGAGGGGCTCTCAAATGGTAGTGCCGACTTTTGATATTATTTATAAATATCATGTTTAACCAAAGAAAAGTAGGATTAATATTAATGTATCTATGCTAGTATTATCTTATTCATCAATTTTATTATTAATAATGGTTTTTTTTTTTTACTTTGATTAATATTTTCATCATTTTTAAATTACTTTTTATATTTGTTTTGAAAATTATTTTCGAATCTATTAAAATATAACCTCTTTATCCTTACGTAGCTATAAGGTCTGAATACATCCACTATGGGCACACTTTATTTATAAAAATATTGAATATGTTATTGTTATATTTTCTTGTTGCAAATTTAGGATAAAGTTTACTATTGCCTTTTTTTTTTTTTTTTTAAGATCTCCAATATAGAAGCTTTAACTAAACTCCAATATAAATACCGTTGAATTGATTCTTCCGGTTCAAGTTCACCGGCCGGCGGCTAAAGTTTTCCGGTTCATCCACCAAAAACCTAGAGCTCAGTAAATTGCTGATCATGGCGGCGTTACCATATGCTGATGTCGATTCTAGCTTAAAAGCTCTAGCCGGTCGAGCCGAAGGGTTCGGCAGATTTGCGATCGGCGGTCTAAATGGTCCGGTCTATTCCGTCACATCATTGGCCGGTATGTTCCTCTTCCTCCTCTTACTTCCGTTGTTTCATTTCCTTATTGATTGAATGTGTATTGTATAATATTGTGTTTTGGGGATTATTACAAGGGTAGAGTGTATTTGTAATGACTCAGTTCGCTAGTGATATTGTCCGTTTTGGTATAGGCCAACATGGTTTTAAAAGGCATTACTAGTGTGTAAGTTTTGCTTACTTATATATCCAACATATTTCCGGTGTTGTGTTTTGTTGATATGAGACTTGTTATCTTAAGTTGAGGATGTCACGGTATTTTTGTGGGGTAGAGAGGTTGTTTTCGATAGAAGCTCGGCTCAAAAAAGTAGGGAAGTAAGAGAGTAAAAGAGAACAAAATATTAATGGACAAAGCAAGTGTAGCAACAGATATCAATACACATTGGAGATAAAAACAACGGGATACTTAAATCATATTACTAGAAGTATGAGAAAGCTTGACTATATACTAACCTTCTATTGTAATACTTGACATTTATGCTTTCCTAACTAAGGCCGTGTCCTCAGTGAATTGAAATTGTGTTATATCTTGTCTAATCACCCCATCCCGTTCTTCTTTGACCTACTTAACCTTTTGTAACTTCTGCTATAGCTAATCTCTCACACCTCCTCATAGGCACATCATCTTACCTCCTCTTCACATGTACGAACGATCTAAACTTTGCTTCCCTCATCTTATCAGCCACGGAGGTCATTCCCACCTTATCCCGTGTAACTTCGTTCTTAATCATATCTCTCCTAGTATGCACACACATTCATCTAAAATTGTGACTTTTGAAAAAAAATTACTAGTATTTAAAGTTAACATGAAAAAAGTGTATATGGATATTGGAATTGCATTTGAACATGCATTTAAGTTGAGCAAAAGTTGAAATCTTGTTAATGGGAAGTATATTTCACTTGAAAAACTAGTCATAACTACGTTTTCAAAAAATTGGTGAAATGTATAAAACGTATCTTCCTGAAAAGGAGAAAAAAATTATGGACAAATGGCTCCTAATGTATATATAGATACATATAGAAGAAACCTTTTTTTGGCGATGCAGCCTCAAGGGTTCTGGTATTTAATGTTCGTGAAATTGAAACAGCTTATCAAAATCAGAAGATATGATTAGCACCAAAAGGAGCATCTGTATAACTTTGCTTCTCATTTGTATTGTTATAGTTATAGTTATGGTGGTGTTCTGTAGTTAGATTTAATGAAGTCTATTTTTATTTATATGGGTTGTCTAAACAATTTTATAATGTGCTCCGAAAGATTTAATGTTCAAGAAAAGGTTAAAGAAATTGGATTGAAATCGCTCACTTCAGATAATTTTCTGCATGAATTTGGATAGTAACTATTATTCCACAAATCGATCATCATTTGTTCAGTCGAGGTCTATCAGAAACAACAACCTTTGTACCTCTTCAAGGTAGGGATAAAGTATGCGTGTACTCTATCCTCCCTAGACCCACTTATGGAATTACATTGGATTTGTTGTTGTTTGTTGTAGAATAACTTAGCTAGAATGTAGAAAATGTCATGTGAATAATAAGTAGTTCTTCCTCATCGGTGAAAGTTAATGGTGACAACAGATTGGTCTGGGTAATTTTACCCTCTACATTCCTCTCGAACTAAAGTAGCTATTACCAAAAGCCTTATGCAGTATCCGGTTTGGTTGCAATAGGGGTGGTTCATTTCCGTATGTTTTTGCCTAACAAAGAAGTAGCAATTGTATTTTACATTCTATCTGCTGATATGTTGTTTTTCTATTCACTTCTTGTTTCTCCGAAGAAAGAAAAGATGACTTCAATTTAGTGGACATAGAACTTAGTGGGTGCTTGGATTGACTTGTTTTTAGTGGCTTTTGAACCTATTTTTTAGTTTTGGAAGTGTTTGGATGACTCAAAAAGTGCTTTTAAGCACTTATTTTTTGAGAAAGAGCTTTTAAGCACTTTTTTAAGGCTGAAAAAGTACCCAAAAAAAAAAGTCAAAGTTGGGTGTTCCCAACTTATGACTTTTAACTTAGAAGTCACTTCAAAAAAGCCAATCCGAACACCTCCTTAGTAATTTTAATAAAGAGAAACAAAAAATGAGAACTTAAACGCGTTGGTGTTTATTGTGCATAAACATGGCCTGCTGTTAAGAACTTAATTTGGGCATCCAAAGGATTGAGACATGTCAATTTGCAGTTAAAATGTCAATTGTTACTGATCTTAATGTAGTATGTAGCTTCCGAAAGTTTTCCAGCATGTTGCTAAGCGCCATACACTTTCGTCTTTGTAGATGATGGTCCGGGATCACTCCGTGATGGATGCCGTAAGAAAGAACCACTATGGATTGTTTTTGAAGTTTCAGGCACCATTCATCTCACGTCTTACCTACGTGTGTCATCCCATAAAACTATTGATGGTCGTGGCCAAAGGATAAAACTCACTGGCAAAGGCTTACAACTGAAGGATTGTGAGCACATAATCGTATGCAATTTGGAGTTTGAAGGTGGCAGAGGTCATGACGTTGACGGCATTCAAATAAAACCAAATTCTAGGCACATTTGGATAGACCGCTGTTCTCTTCGTGATTATGATGATGGGCTAATCGATATTACCAGACAAAGCACAGATATAACTATTTCTAGGTACTGGATGGTTGTTTCTCAGATTCTGTATATCGGTACTTTTATAGCAGACTAATGATTCTCATGAATTTATGCAGATGTTATTTTGCTCAGCATGATAAGACAATGCTTATTGGAGCAGACCCGTCTCATGTTGGTGATAGATGTATCAGAGTGACCATCCACCATTGCTTTTTTGATGGGACGAGGCAGAGGCAACCTCGTGTTAGATTTGGTAAAGTTCATCTGTACAACAATTACACTAGAAATTGGGGTATATATGCTATTTGTGCTAGCGTAGAATCACAGGTAAATTTCTTTTTTCCTCGATGTATAGTTTGATGCATCATGCATGTTGATAATTTATAACCAAGTACATTGTGTTTGTTACTGTTTATTCCAGATATATTCTCAATGCAACATATATGAAGCTGCACAGAAGAAAAAAGCTTTCGAATACTACACAGAGAAGGTAATGCAATGCCTTTTTAATTTGCACAGCATCACTACATTTGTTTTTTTGTTTAGATAATTTTCTTAGGGCCCGTTTTGCCATGCGATATGAAATCATGAGATGAAATTGAAGTTTTGTTTGGACATGCGATTTGGTCTTTTTATGTTGTATGTTTCCTCATAAACATAAAACCCATAAATTGTAAAACTATTAAAATTGTCTCAATTATTTATACAATCTTACTAAATAAGCAAAAGTTTATAAAATCCAATGATACACTATCACAGAAATATTCTTAAAAAATATTATATTTATTGATCAAGCTTTAATTCAATAAAAAAAAAATTAAACTTATATAAGTTGTGGTGTACTAGTCTTTAATATAGTCCTCTCAGACGAACCAACATTGTTACTTTGAGCCATTTGTTCGTCATTTTGGTTGGTGAATAGATTTGATTAAAAATAATGAATTTGGTGAATATAAATGGTAAAGTAGAAATTGATTTGAAGTAATAATAAATTCTATGTTAGTGAAAATAATCATTATATGAGATGTAAATGGTTTAAAAAGTAATGATATGAATTATAAATTTTATTTACATATGAAATAAATAGTTAGTAGATATAAAAATTGGTTGTTTTTACAAAATATAAACTTGTGAGTCAATTTTTGTATCTAAAAAAGCCCAAATCATGATTTGAAATTTTCAAATCATGATTTTTGGAGAATTTGGGATTTCATCTCATGATATGAAATTATGAGATGAAATGCGTGAAATCGCATGTCTTTCATCTCATGATTTCATATTGCAATATGAAATCGCATGTCCAAGCACGTACTTAGTGATTTTGCAACACTAGTTGATTCAAGGTTCACTTATAGCGATACATCGGAAGTAGATTTTTCTTACTATTTTCCTTTCTAATAGTTTTCTAGTTGTTCGATATGTTTATATGCCTGTGAGTACTTGAGGAACTTACACTCTATTGTTAGAGACTATAGCATGCTCAAGATTCAATACTTTAACTTAGCGCCTGGGAAATCTTTATGTCCAAATCGAATAAGGCAAGTACACTCAATATTCCAGTTCTAGTTCTTGGAGGAGTTAATTGACTTCTGGGTAGAGAAGGACGATATTTTATTAGGTAAAGTAACACCCCAGGTCGTGAAAGAATCATCATATAACCCCGGAAGATAGTTTGTTACGAGTTGTACTAACAAAAATAAACTTGTATAAAACTACCTTATACGTAGCATATGGGAAGAAGGGTGGTTCTAGTTATAATCCCGAAACATCATGTATATATTTCTTCCCATATGTTCTAGCCTTGGTGGAGTGGCTGGTAGGAGGTGGGAGCAAGCTGGCCCGGACACCACGGTACAAAAAAAATATACATATGTTTCACTAAACGTGCTTGAGATGTTGGAGTGTTGGGATTTTTAATGTGTCCAAAAAAAAAATATTGACGTTTATTTCTTACTGTTATTATGTTTCTCTTAACAACTTATTTGCCTCCCTATCTTTCATTTGGTAGGGGTAAGGCTACGTACACATCGCCTGCCCTAGACTCCACCAAGATTACACTGGGTATGTTGTTGTATCCTTATTACGAAGGGTCTTTATGCATCTTTTCCTTCTCATCCTTTTTGGTTATTTTAGTCAGCAGATAAGGAGGAAGCAAGAACTGGTTTAATCAGATCTGAAGGGGACATGTTTCTGAATGGAGCTCAAGGGAGTTTGTTAACTGGTGTTGGTGGAGAGTGTGTTTTTCATCCAAGTGAATTTTACCCTGTCTGGACACTGGAACCAGCCTCAGACTCCCTCAAAGCTATTCTCCACAATTGCACTGGTTGGCAATCTGTTCCCCATCCACAGGAAGAGTGTGCTCGTCAATTGAAACCCGCACGCTAGTTTCCTCTCGAGACAGATCTAGTGTTTGTTAGGTTTATCTGAACCCAATACTTTCGGCTCAAACCTTGTATGTGTTAAACAGTTCACTAAATAAATACTACAAATAATATATCTTGAACCCAGTAACTCAAAATGGGTTTGGTCGTTTGGATAGAATCCCACAATGTTCAAATCTTGAATCGACCTCCGGGTTCTTCTACCGATCAAGAAAGAGGCTGGGTAGATAGAGGAAGGAAGATTTATTGAATGCTTTTGGGCATTTATTGAGTTAGTAAGTTACTATTATTTTTTCGAAGGATCTTTCTTGATTTAATAATCTTCAATCCAACCTTTCTCTATACGTAATGTAATGTATGTTTTCATGTGAAATTTATATCCTATGTAAGAATGTTAAACGATGGATTAATACAGATTATTGATATCAAGACTGAATTTTTATTTTAAGATCCCGTCACAGTTGGGAATTCACCAAAAATTTTAGAATTGAAATTTTTATTTGGTGAGCAACAATTCCAGTAGAAATAACATTTCTATTTTGTTCAGATATCACAATGATTGAAGCTGCAACAATCAAAAACATACTACTTGATTTCACGCGTCACTGACAAATTGAATGACATTCAAACGCTAAAACATAAAGATGAAGAGATTTGGTACACGGTAGCGTTGAAACCACTAACAACAAATTAGACATTCAACATAAAGTCATATTCCCCAACACATTAGTCATGTATCAAATGCCACAGACGAAACAAAGCAAAACAAAACTTGTATTGCTAATAAGTTCAACAAATAATTTTGATCCAAAAACAAAAATTTCAGCCAAAGTAGATCCTATCCTACACTTTGATAGCATATTTCCTAATGGGGAAGTACATCTCCTTCTTCTTCTCTCTCTCTGTCTTCAAGGATGACTGCAGCGATAGAGAAAAAAATAAGTCATCAAATTGTTGGCTTAGATTTCAGGTCGGTTTTACAAACTTCAGCATTATGTAAGAAAAACTGAATGGAACCCATAATCAGCTCATAAACTGTAGAGTTGAGAACATGCACGCTAGCTAGTCTAAAGTGTGTAAACAATGAAATGCTATAGATGAAAGATACCTGGTGCTTAGTCAAACGTTTACGAATTGCTCTGGTTTTCTTGGGGCGAAGATCAAGAGGCAAGTACTTCTTGTTCTTGTAAACTTCCCTAAGAGCTGACTTTTGCTTCTGTGAGATGACAGTCAAAACTTGTGCAATCGACAACCTTACCACCTTACTGCATCCACAAAATCCAGTAACATAAATAAAAGGATATGCATAAAGATGGTAACAGTAAACAATCACTAAACTACTCAATTGAATACTTGTCATAATGTTATTGTACTGCTCACATTAGATAATGATCAATAGCAAGTTGGACTATAAAACAAGACAATGTTCAACTAGTGCAAAATGTAAGAAGTTCGGTAAGCAGATATGTCAATAGATTTACAACAACCGGCCAGTAAACTTCTCAATTATGTTCATATAGCTACAGCCACCATGGCAGTCAAGATGATGGGTACCGAACTTGACCCTCCTCTTGGTACAATGTAGCTTCAATAAACAAAGAAGCTTAACCTCAAAGAAACCCATCAGCAACTTGTGTCAAAAATTTAGATCAATTAATATCTGTTGTTATGGCTTTCAATTAAGCATTCTAAGATATGAAACACCTTCTGGAGGACTTGACAAACACAAACGGGATACAGCAGAGACGGCAGGGTGGGCAGATCTTTGAAACGTTATATCCGAAGGTTCTTTTAGAAATGTAACATAGTAAATAATAACCATTCTATTACAATGGGTACTTGTCATTATCTTTTTGTAATTCTCACTTTAGATACTCTTCTCCTTATGATTTGTATCCCCACACCCCAACCCCTTCAAAAAGGACAGATACAAAGTAACTTTAAGGTTTCACAAGGATAATCACCAATAGCAAAACTGATGACCTTCATTTAGGTTTGAAAAATGTAAGAAGTTCGGTAAGCAGATATGTCAACAGATTTACAACAACCTGCCAGTAAACTCCTCAATTGTATTCCTATAGCTACAGCCGTCATGGCAGTCAAGATGATGGGTATCATACTTAACCCTCATCTTGGTACATGTAGCTTCTATTAACAAAGAGAGCATTCCCCCAAAGAAATTCATCTACACCTTATATTAAACACATTAGATAATTAAATATTTGTTTTTATGGTTTGAAACTAGCACAAGAAGATATTCTGGAGAAAGACTTGAGAACAACAACAACAATGGTCTATTCAGGGATGGCAATGGGGTGGGCAAATCTTTGAGACTTCATACTACAAGGTTCTTTTAGGAATGGTAATATCGTAAACAATCACAACTCAGCCCTACTGGATACTTGTCATCACTTCCAGTTCTTACTTTATAACCTACTTTTCATCTTACTAGCGACCCCACCTCCCCACACCCAAATCACCATACAAAGGAATTCTTAGGGGTGTCAAAGGACAATCACCAATAGCAACCCTGATTAGAAACAAGAAAACCTTCAGCGCGTTTCACTGATAAAATGTAAGAAGTTCGGTAAGCAGATAGGTCAACAGATTTACAACAACCGGCCAGTAAACTTCTCAATTATTTTCATGTAGCCACAGCCGCCATGGCAGTCAAGATGAAGGACACCGAACTTAATCCTCCTCTTGGTACATGTAGCTTCTATAAACAAAGAAATCCTTCAAAGAAACCCATCAACAGCCTATGTTTTAGATCAGTTACTATTTTGTTGTTATGGCCTCAGTTTTGCATTAGAAGATATAAGCTATTGGAGAAAGATTCAAGAAACAACAAAACAATGGCTATTGCAGTGATGGGAATGGAGTAGGTGGATCTTTGAAACTTTTTGTTAAGTTTTAACATTCATATTATAGAAAAATGTATTTACGAAACTTCTAAAAAACAACTAAAATGATGGAAAAAAAGGTACAAAACAGCATGACACAATATATAAAAAAATTTACTAGCAACTTGAAGGCACAAGGAGCATAGTTAGACTACACACTTTATGCTAAACAATACTCCTTACTCCATAAATACACAGCCTAAGCCAAATCATATTGACCAACAACAACAACATACTGTGTGTAATAGCACAACGCAGACCTTACCACTAGCTCAAGGAGGTAAAAAGGTTGTTTCCGATAGACAAAACAGTTTATAAAGGGAATACAATAGCAAAATCATATTAACCAAAAAATACAACTAATTAGTACCGAATAGACAAAGTTTTGCTATAAAACATTAACAAAAGAACGAAAAAATCACATACATTTTGGATAGCTTGTTAGGAGCACCACCGGTGACCTTTGCAACACGGAGAAGAGCAAGCTCCGCCTTCAGATCCTTCAACTGAGCCAAAAGCTCTGTCTTCGACTTGTTCCTCAGCTCGTGAACCTTTATTCTCGCTGCATTTCCACCACAATAACATTGATCTCAAACAACAAATACAAATTGGAAAAAATCACAAAATTACTTTCATAAATACTTCAATACGACGAAAATGAATCTAATCTGACAGAAAAAACGAGTTTTGAGTATACGCACCCATGGCTACTGCTCCTTTGAGGTTACTGCTCAGACGGCGATGGAGATTAGGGTTTTTTCAAGCACACTGAGCTGATCCATCGATATATATATAGTGTAGTTTTGATTGAGATTCTATCTTTGGGCTGGACTTTCATTGTGAGTAAAAAGTAGAGGCCCATTATGGTTAAGTGATGGCCCATTTCTATATGTTGCAAATGGACGGGTTGGCCTGGATTTTGGCTGGTTGAGATTGGGTGAATTAATAAATAAAGAAATAAATAAATGGACGGATCAACCCGCCCTATAGTTACATGGGCTAAAATATAGGTCAAAATTCGATCCGTTCATTTTTTACTAAGTTTTAATTCTTTTTTTAAAAATTGTTGTGGTATCTAATAAAAATATAATATTTTTTTTACTTTGACTATATAAAATATATAGAATAAGAATGTCTTTTCAAAAATATTTCAACAAGATTTTCCTTGAGCAATTTGTACTAGATATCAATTCAAATTATGGGCAGGTTGAAATGGGTTAAGCTGAATAAACAAAATAAGCGG
>JAJOOH010000342.1:0-76245 GCA_029582605.1 Solanum gracilifrons | reverse complement strand
CTCAAATTACACCTCTTTTCAGAAGCATAAGCGATCGTTATCATGTAAAGAACCCAACTTGTAGGTTGGGGTCGATCCCACGAGGAATATGGTTTAGACTTAAGTTCAATAACGATTATATTCGTTTAGCCAATGTATTTCCGAGACAATTAAGTAAAAAAGGGGGGGGGGGGTATTTTGTGTAACAAATTTTGGAAATTATGAAGGTAATTAGAAGCAAGATTCAAACTTTTGTTGTTATCAAATTGAGAAGGAAACTAGGGCATATGTGTTCCCCATAAGCTCATAACTCCGTAATCCTAGTAATAGCAATCCCTTCCTAGTGTATTACATGCAAAGCAATAAGTTATGTATCTCTAAATCCTTGGTCTGACATCTAGAGAATTTCACCCCGCACCTTGGTCCGGCTATGTGTGTATAATTTACTAACCCTTACCATTACCTCATATTAGACGTCACATCGATGTATGACTTATTTTTTCACCCTCGCACCAATCGACAATAATTCTATTAGATAGTATCACACTAAATCTATGTTGATAATTCTTTTCTTATTAACTACCTTCTTGGTCCGGAAAGTAGCAACAAGGCAAGTTCTAATGTTGCGCATCGTTAAAAAGACTTCTAGATGAAAGAATTATCAATGCATGCAAAACACTATTCGGAAATTACTTAGTTACTATTTATACTTCGTTAATCGCTCATGGTTCTCACAACCCTAGTTGTGGATTTAGTTACCCATGTTAGCAAGAAAACAATTCATAATGTATAAAGAATAAATCATGAACTTACGTAGTATAGTGGAATAATCCCAGAATTTCAAAGTAAAAATCACCAAAACTTGCTTAGGAAATTAAGAATTGCTAAAGTTGCAAATTAATCTCCAAAGCCAAAAACTAGAATAAAAGTAATGAAGTCTAACTTCCGAAAATGAGGTTTACATGCCCTATATATATAAAAAATAAGTCATAACTAAAAAGGAAACGAAATAAGGAAATAATGTTTCAGGACGCGGTTTCAATCGACGATACTGACCTACAGACCGTGGATTGATCTACGGTCCGTAGGTCCCTTCCGTGACTCAGGACTTGGGCAAATTTCTAACTTCAAAATCTTCAAATCTCTGAACCAAATGACGGAGCACCAGTACGGACCTTTGATCCTCCTCCGTAGCTCCATACTTAGAATCTTCAAAATCAGGTATTGGAACCCCTCTCTGAATCATTTGACGGATCACCAGTACGGTCCGTAGATCAATCTACGATCCATCGATTGCAACCGTGGTTCCACACTTGGTCAAGAATTCCCTAATTTTCCTTCAAGCCTTTCCTACCCATCTACGGAGCGTGAATGGACCTACGGTCCGTGGATCACCTCCGTAGATGCCCTTTTCTGCACATCCTTCAGCTGTGTCTCTCAATTTCCACGTCTGAACATATGTCCTGCAAACATGAGAAAAATACATAAAAACCAATACAAAATGGCCCTAGACACACACAACTCTTAAGTGAAATGTATTAAAAATACCGTAAACTCATGGTATATCACTATGCCATTAGTTACTGTATTTTATACCTTGTAATCTTAGAAGCTTTTGTACCTGTTTAGACTAGGTTCCTTGGGGAGTTATTTATTTTACAAATTTAACTTTGGATTGTTTAAACTCTTTATCATGTAAAAATCTCATGAATTTCCTTTTATGTCTAGTTTTCTTAATCTTCCGCATGTTTTTAACCGTTTGGGTATCAAGAGTCCTCCTACTTAGGTGTTAGAGTAGGTGCTCGCATGACCTGGTGGGTTGGATCGTGACAAATTGGTATTAGATCCCAGGTTGCCGGTCTCCCAATACAAGAGCAAATGTGGAATAGACTCTTGCGGATTGGTGTGTTGACGTCCACATCTAATCTTCAGGAAGCTATGAAGCATTCTAGGAAGTGGTTCCATTTCTTCTCTCCTTTCGTGCGGGTTGTTGCTTGTGGTATGGGTTGAGTTCAATTGGTATCTTCAGATTCCAATTGGTATATTAACAAAGTGAACTGGATGTCGTAGTCGCGGTGGAAGGGACACAAGCAAGGTAAATTAGAACCGAGAAGGTTCCAATTGGTATATGGCCTTAGAGGCTGTATAAATGCATGGATGATCAGCTAATAGTCATCCATGAAGTGAATTAAGTTAATAATTTTAACTTGCCTGTGTGATTTAGCTTGAAATTGTGATTATGTGCATGGTGTTGTCTGAATAACTGCTAGTGTGTGAAGTGTATTTGCTTGAATGCTATGATGTGATTATGTGCACAATGTTGCCTGTCTAGATTTCGATGTGTGTAATATACTTGCCTAAATGTTTGAAATTATGTGAGTTATGATTGCTTGGGTTTTTGTTAACTTGTTGTCAGAGAGAGAGTCATCACTTGGTTATGTGTAGAGCTGTCAAAATGGGCTTGGCCCGCTAGGCCAGCCCAACCCAACCCTTGAATTAAATGGGGTTGGGCTCAATTTTTCAGCCCATTTAGGAACGAGGCTTTTTAGCCCAGCCTCATTTGGCCCGCTGGCCTCGTAGGGCCATCCCGCAAGCCTCAGAGGCCAGCCCGCGGGATGTGAATTTTAAAAATATTTATTATATATATTTTAAGTAGTGTTTTACTTGTTAAGATTTTGTCAATAAATATTTTTAAAGTATCAATATAAAATCAAGACTATATTTTTTACATATCTTTTACACTTTAGGGTCATTAATTCACTAAATTTTCTTATTAGCTCAAGTCCATTACTCCATCATAACTTTGAATCTTTGACATTTTTCACATTTGTTTTTATGCCTAACTTTTCACTTCTTCTTTATTGTCTTGTTTATGAAAATAGTGATCATGTAATTTTTTTTGCTCGGATGAATCTTATGAATGTTGTATCTTGGCTATTATGTATTTGTTTTGTAAATATTCATTGAAGTATGTGTAATTCATGAATGAATTTATGTATGTATTGATGTCGTGTTCATCGGACATCAACGTTCGTATCCTTTCAAAGAGGACATTGTTGTCTGTTTATTGGTTGAAGAGCCAACCCGTCCCAACCCGTGGCCCGCTTAGGGTTGGGTTGGACTGCTATTTTATAGGCCCTTTAATTAAAAGGGCTAGCCCATCCCAACCCATTTAACCCTCTAGCCCGTTAGGGTTGGGTTGGGTTGGGTTGGGTCAGCTCTAGTTATGTGCAAAGGTTTAGAGATAAACTACGATGTGATTCATAAACAAATTCTTGACGTGTGAAATGATATACTTATGAGAGGGAATGCAACTTTTAGTTGTGCATGGACTTACCATTGATAAATAGGGTAAGGGAAACGAACGACTTGTGACTCTAGGGAAACTACGGTTTCAGGGCAGTCGGGATTGGTCGGGAACCATGTAATAGTGGAATTTGTTGTTATGAAAGGTTCCCTTGACGTGTTTTGCAACCAATTATAAACCGTGTGATTAGTAGCATATTCTTAGGATGCGCATGCTTGTTGTGTTAAATTAGTGGGAAAAGGTTCTGGTGTGTATACTGCTGGGTTGACCTCGGGATGGACATCTCCTAGCTTAGCTAAGAGGGTTATCCTAAATGCTTAATTATGGTCCTGGGAGTCAATAAAAAACTCTAGAAATGGGGGAACCAGGAAGTGTTGTCTTGGAAACTGACCCCGTCAAGGCTGCTGGGGCGGGATCATCCCGCCAGGGCAGGACTGCCAGAGCGGGAAGTCTCTCGCTAGAGTAGGACACGATGAGACAGAATCCCAGCCCTGTCTCCCCTGTTTTTCCCTTGTTTCGCCTATGGACTCCGAATCGTGCATTGGCTAAATTCCGCATCCAATCAGTACTGAGCAATAGAACAGTGAGTTATAATCACCTAGCATTTAATTAAGGCTATGAAAATAGCAAAACGAGCATCCATGTGCTTACAAAAACTTAAGGAAAAGAAAAAAAAGAAGTATAAATATTGTTTGTTACATGCCCAAGCGTGGCAAACCCAAATCAAGGTCTATGGAGAGGGGGAGTGTTATCATCTGAATCAAGGTCCTCTGAGGCTACCTCGCCAGTCCACGTCTCGCTCAACTAGGAGAACTCCTGAAAGTCTTCCGGCTCGAGCCTGGGAAGCTCTCGCTGAGAGGCAATTCAAGAGAAAATGAGTCCTCATGCTTCGAGGACGGAGTTTATTGTTTTTTCAGTTTCTTTCTTGTATTCCCTTTTCGAACATGATGTATGGGCTAGGCCCAAGTTCATTCTATTGTATTAGATTGCTATGATGAGACTTGAGTTTAGACTTTCGCTTTTCATTTGGGAAAAAGGCATAAATTCCCCCTTGACCTTGTCTCGAAAAGTCAGTTTCACGCTTAAACTATCATAGTAACCTATTACACACCTATACTATTCAAAAGTGAATTTTCTTACCCCCTACAACTGACGAGGAAAAAAAATAAAATAGGCGCGTCAGTTTGAAATTAAAGTAAAAAAAAGTTAGAATCCTCTTTTCCACCCCGACCTCCACACCTTTTCTTCTTCAAACCCCACCCATTGTACTCTTCTGCTTCATTCTTTATTTTCATCACACTTCTTCATTTTTATCACAATCTTAAAGCATAATTTTTTTTTGATTCGCAATTAGGTTAATTCCTATAGATTTGTTAGTGAATAATTGTATTTTATCTAGAAAATTTTTGATTGATTGTTTCTATCTTTTAAATTTATTTTTACTTTGTTAAAGAATTTTTGGTTGTTAATTTAATTTTTTATTTTGGTGTTAATAGCAACTTTATGGGTTTGGTGGCGATGGGTGGCGGCTGGCAAACATTAAAAGAGGTAATTGAAGGTGGTGAAGAAGAAAAAAATTATATTGATAATGGTGGTAGTGATATTTGGTATTGGGTGACAAAGAAGAAGAATAATTGAAGGTGATATAATGGTGGTGAAGAACAAAATCAATAGTGAAGGTGGGGCTAGATATGATTTTCCAATGAAATGAGAATTTAAAATCGGTGGAATTAGTGATGAAGAAGATACAATTATTAGAGAATTAAAATAATTAATTAGGGATTAGTTAGAGTAAAATATAGTTAACAAAATAAAATTTTATTAATAAAGAAAATAAATAAATTATAATTTATGACATGGACGCTGACGTAGAGCTGATGTGGCAGCGAGTGTAATACACCATATAATGTGAGAGTGGTGTTACACGTCCAGGGTGGTAATAAATTCACTTTTGAGTAGTTAAGGTGTGTAATAGGTCACCATGTTAGTTTAAGCGTGTAACTGACAACGGGACAAGTTCGGGGGGGGGGGGGGGAATCTATGCCTTTTCCCCTTTTCATTTTATAAAAGGTTTTGGACTTGGACTATTGTTTTACCCTTATCATTCTATTTCTTAGGTTATGAGACCTAAGTGGCTTGTGTAGAGTCCTTTGGGGTTCCATACGCCATGTTATGTCTAGGGGGTATCCATGGGTCATGACAAAGTTGGTAATCAGAGCACAAGGTTTAGAATAGTCCTAGGATGTCTCATAAGCCACGTCTATTAGAGTCTTGTTCATGAGTGTGAAACGTGCCACATTTATGAATGAGAAACTACAAGATGATTAGTAAACACCACTTCTTTCATTACTCTAAAGTCGTGCGATAGAGTTTAACTCTATAAAGTCTCTCTCATAATCCTTATCCTATATTTTCCAGGATATGTCTACGCGGAGAGCTTATACTAGAAGGAATGTGAGAGAGAATGTGGAACAAGAAGCTCCTCCTCAAGCTCCGGTCGATCCTTTGGTCGAACAAGTTACAAATGCGAGTTTAGATAAGCTTTTCAAGTGTTGGCTCGAGCCGTGACGGCCCAAGACAATAGGGAGGTGTTAGTACCGGTGAACCCAAATGTGGGTACGGCAGCTTCAAGAGTGAGGGACTTCATGAGGATGAACCCTCTAGAATTTTATGGCTCCAAGGTTGATGAAGATCCTCAAGAGTTTATTGATGAAGTCTATAAGGTACTTGCTATCATAAGAGTGACTTCGGGAGAGAAGGCAGAATTGGTTGCTTATCAATTGAAAGGTGTTGCTAAAGTGTGGTACAATCAATGAAAAAAAACAAGACCGGTAGTAGCGGACCCCATAGAATGGGAAATGTTTAAATCACCTTTTCTTGATAGGTTCTTTCCTCTTGAGATGAGGGAAGAAAAGGTGCTTGAGTTCATTAACCTTCGTCAAGGAAGTATGAGTGTGAAGGAATATGCTCTAAAGTTTACACAACTATCCAAATATGCTCCAACAATGGTTGCCGATTCTAGGGCAAGAATGAGTAAGTTTGTGTTGGGTATGTCCGAAATGGCGGTTAAAGAGTGCCAAACTGCTATGCTCATTCATGATATGGACATCTCACGTCTCATGGTACATGCACAACAAATCAAAGAGGAGAAACTTAAAGAGAAGGCTAGGGAGGTAAAAAGGGATAAGACCGGTGATGGTAATTTTTCACATGCAAGATCTGATGGACATGGTCGTCCTAGATTCCGACAAGGGTCATCTGGTTAAAGTTCCTCCAATGCTCCTTCTAACTTCAACAAGGATAGGGTGTCTAACCCTAAACCTCAAGGAGGGAATGGTGGTATATCTTCCGTGGCTAGGTCCACTTGTGCTAAGTGTGGGAAGAAGCACGATAGTAAGTGTCTAGCCAACACGAATGGGTACTTTAGTTGTGGAAAGAGTGGTCACAAAATGAGGGATTGCCTAATGCTTGTGACAAAAGTAAGGGAAGGCAAGCAAGCTCCTCCTAGTGGTTCGAATTCCAATGCTCCAAAGCAAAACCACTTTTATGCTCTCCAAACTGGAGGTGACCAAGAGAGTTCTCCGGATGTAATTACCGATATGTTAAGAGTCTTTCAACTTGATGTATATGCTTTACTTGACCCCGATGCTAGTTTGTCTTTTGTGACGCCATTTATGGCTATTAAGTTTGATTTGTTTTCCCCGATGTATTGTCAGAACCATTTTTTGTCTCTACTCATGTTGGTGATTCTGTGGTGGCTAAGAGGGTTTATAGAAAATGTCCCATTTCCTTGTCCCATAGAGTTACTCTTGTTGACTTAGTAGATCTTGATATGTTAGACTTTGATTTCATTCTTGGTATAAATTGGTTGCATTCATGTTATGCCTCTATTGATTGGAGAAATCGTGTGCTCAAGTTCCAGTTTCCAAATGAGCCTATCCTAGAGTCGAATGGGGAAATTCTATGCCTAAGGGTAAGTTTGTCTCCTGTCTTAAAGCTAGAAAGATGATCTCTAATGGTTGCATTTACCATCTTGTTAGGGTGAGGGATGTAGATTCTGAAACTTCTACTCTTAAGTCGGTCCCCATTGTAAATGAGTTTCCAGAAGTGTTCCCCGATGATTTGCCGGTATTCCTCCCTAGCAGGAAATAAACTTCGGTATTGACCTTTTCCCAGACACGCAACCTATTTCTATTCCTCCTTATAGAATGGCTCCGTCAGAGTTAAAGGATTTGAAAGAATAATTGAAGGATTTGTTGGATAAGGGTTTCATTCGATCGAGTATCTCTCCATGGGGTGCTCCAGTTTTGTTTGTTAGAAAGAAGGATGGTTTTGTTCGTATGTGTATTGACTATCTTCAGTTAAATAAGGTGACCATTAAGAATAAGTATCCTCTCTCTAGGATATATGATTTATTTGACCAACTTCATGGACCAAGTTACTTCTCTAAGATTGATCTTAGGTCGGGTTATCACCAATTGAGGGTTAAAAAAGATGATATTTTGAAGACGGATTTTAAAACCCGATATGGCCATTACTAGTTTTTGGTAATGTCATTTGGGTTGACTAATGCTCTGGCGGCGTTTATGGATTTGATAAGTATGGTGTTTAGACAAAACCTTGATATGTTCGTAATTGTGTTCATTGATGATATTTTGATCTACTCAAGAAGTGAGGATGGACATATTGATCATTTAAGGATCGTGTTGCAAATTCTTAAGGACCAACAACTTTTTGCAAAGTTTAGCAAATGTGAATTTTTTGGTTAAGGTCCGTAGCTTTCCTTGGTCATATTGTTTCAAGCAAGGGCATTGAGGTAAGTCCTAGGAAGACGGATGCGGTCAAGAGTTGTCCTACACCCCTAACTCCTTCAGACATTAGAAACTTTCTAGGTTTGGCCAGTTACTAAAAAAGGTTTGTTGATGGATTTTCTTCCATTGCTTCTCCTTTGAACGACTTTGCCTCAAAAGAAATCTAAATTCATATGGTCGGAAGCTTGTGAGAGAAGTTTCAAAGAGTTGAAAGATAGACTTACTTCTGCTTCGATGTTGATTTTACCGGAAGGTATGAATGGCTTTGTGGTATATTATTATGCCTCTAGAGTTGAGTTGGGATGTGTGCTTATGCGCAATGGTAAGGTTATTGCCTATGCTTCAAGACAACTTAAAATCCATGAGAAGAATTATCCTACCCATGACCTTCAATTAGCGGCGGTCGTTTTTGCCTTAAAGATATGGAGGCATTATTTGCATGGGGTTCATGTTGATGTTTTCACCGATCATAAGAGTTTGCTATATGTGTTTAACTAAAAGAATTTGAATCTTCGCCAAAGAAGGTGGCTCAAATTATTGAAGGATTATGACATGAGTGCCCTTTATCACCCCGATAAAGCTAATGTGGTAGCGGATGCTCTTAGTCGATTATCTATGGGTAGTGTTACTCATGTTGAGGACGAAAAGAAAGAGTTGGTTCGAGATGTCCATAGGTTGGCTCGATTAGGTGTTCAACTAGTGGATTCAACAAAGGGAGGTGTTATGGTTCATAATGGATATGTATCGTCTTTTGTGATGGATGTGAAGTCTAAGCAGGTCTTGATCCAATATTGGTTGAATTGAAAGATGCATTGCTTAAGAAGTTCCTTGAGGCATTCTCCCAAGGGGGAGATGGTGTGCTATGATATCAATGTCGTTTGTGTTTTCCTAATGTTGATGACTTGATGGAACAGATCTTGTCAGAAGCCCATAGTTCTCGATATTTTATTCACCTGGGAGCCACCAAGATGTACTGTGATTTGTGGGAGATCTATTGGTGGAATGAGATGAAGAGGGATATTGTGGGATTTGTGGCCAAGTGTCCTAATTGTCAACAAGTGAAGGTTGAGCATAAAAAACCGGGAGGTTTATCCCAAGACATTGGTAATCCTACTTGGAAGTAGGAAGATGTGAATATGGACTTTACAGTTGGTTTGCCTCGCACTTGGCGACAACATGACTCGATTTGGGTGATAGTAGATCGGATGATGAAATCTGCTCATTTCATTCCTGTCAAGGTTTCTTATTCTGCGGAAGATTATGCTAAGTTGTATTTGAGAGAGATGGTGAGGTTGCATGGAGTTCCCTTGTCCATTATTTCCGATCAAGTTACCCAATTTACTTCTCAGTTTTGGAAGTTATTTCGAAAGGGTCTTGGTACCAAAGTTAAGCTTATCACGACTTTTCATCCCCAAACCGTTGGATAAGTAGAGTGTACTATTCAAACTTTGGAAGACATGTTGAGAGCTTGTGTGATTGATTTTAAGGGTAATTGAGATGACCATTTTCCACTGATTGAGTTTGCCTATAATAATAGTTATCACTCGAGTATTGATATGACTCCATTTGAGGCATTATATTGTAGGAGGTGTAGATCTCCTATAGGTTGGTTTGAGGTGGGTGAAGTTTTCCTTATAAGTCCTAATTGGTACATGAGGCCATAGAGAAGATATAACTTATTAGAGAGAGGTTGAAAATGGCTCAAAGTCGGCAAACGTCATATGTTTATGTTAAAATAAAGGATCTTGAGTTTGATGTTCATGATTGGGTTTACTTGAAAATTTCACCCATGAAGGGCGTAATGAGGTTTGGTAAGAAAGGGAAGCTTAGTCCCCATTTTGTAGGCCCATATGAGATTTTGAGGCGTGTTGGTAAGGTTGCTTATGAGCTTGATTTGCCAAATAAGTTGGCATCGGTGCATCCATTTTTCATGTCTTCATGTTGAAGAAATGTGTTGGTGATCCGACATCCATAGTTTCCTTAGAGGGTTTGGAAGTTAAAGAGAATCTTTATTATGAAGAGGTTCGGGTTGAGATTTTAGACCGACAAGTCAGAAGTTGAGAAACAAGGAAGTAGCTTCCTTGAAGGTGTTATGGAGGAATCGTTTAGTTGAGGGTGCTACTTGGGAGGTCGAGGCCGATATGATGACCCGATAACCTCATATTTTCCCTTCTACTCTTACTCTAGCTTGAGGTAATGAGTTCCTCATGGGTTTTTCCTTGTTTTGGGAGTCATCTGTGTTTTATGTGTTTCCATGATTTTCTTATGTTATGCATGTTCATGAAAAGTTAAGTTTTGAAAAAATGAGTCAATTGTTTGATTTTCCTCATATTGTTGTGCATTGAGTAAGAGTTTCCTATAGAATTCATGAGGTGATTGTTGAGCATGCTTTAGATATGCTTTTTGAGAGTGAATAACATATGAGCTCCATGAGATTGTGTTGAACATGTTTTTAGCTTGGAGAAGGTAGTTCCTCCTTGGAAATGAAGTAACGTTGAAATTTCATACATATTGGGTTGCTAGATATAGTTCCTACTTCCTTTCAATGCATTGAGTACATTTAGCTTGGAGTTGATGTTTCCTCCTTGATTATGTGCATTTTTATGAGATTGCATAAATGATGGGCTGTTAGAGTTAGATTCACCCCTATGTGATGATTTGAGAACGTCCTAGCTTGGAGTCGATAGTTCCTCCTTGGTTACATGGATTACATTGCTTGGTTGGGTTGTTAGTTCCCTTCCTACTCACTTAGAACCTCTTTGAATCTCATTCGAGGACGAATGATCCCAAGGGGGAGATATTGTAACACCCCGTACTTGATAGAGGGAAGCCTACCGAATTTCAGCAGTACCACATGCCATCCATGGCCCGTGGGTTGAACCGCAGACCGTAGGAGGGTCCGTGGATTGGTCACCCATAATTTGTCCAGGCCATGGACCACAATGGGACCTACTGAATGTAGGTGGGACCACACCCCGTGGTCCAGCAGCCGTGGGTCAGGCAAAAGTCTTTGAACTTAGTGACGGACGTGCAGAACGACCATAGGTCCATCCACGGTTCGTCGGTGGTGAGTCGTGGGTCAGGGCTGGTAGTTAAGTTTCAAGGGTAGTTGGGTCTTTTCCTAATTAATTAGTTCCTATACTATGTCATTTTGCTTATATTTAGGACCCCTATATAAGCCTTTTTAACCACAAATTAGACCCATTTACTTCATTCTTCCGAATTACCAAAACTCCTCTCAAATATTCTCTCTCTAGAAAGTTGAAGAAGAAGAAGAAGATTCAACCTAGGGTTTCAAGCTAAGGACCTAATTTCTCCATTGAAGGCTAGAAATTTGACTTGAGGTATGGTAGTTTTCATCCATGAATCCCTCTCATTCATGGAGTCCCCAAATTCCTCTATTTTAAAAGGTAGTATTCCCCAATTAGCTAGGGTTTTCTTCAATTTCCATGGGTTCTTATGATTATTGATTTAAATGGTTGAATTATGATCTTCTAAGCATGAATTGATTATTTACTATGGTTTTATGATGTTTTTCCCTATGAACCTATTAAATCCCCATGTTTTCAAGTTATGAACTATATGTTGTGGGATTTTGATCTTAAAGGAAGAGTTTTATGAAATTAAGCATGCAATGAGAGAATTAAATGAGTTTATAATGAAATCCATGTCCAGCCCTTGTTTTGTAAATATTGACGATTGAAAGAGGGTTTTTGGCCTTGAAAGGTGGTTATGGAGTTATGCATGTTTTTATGAAGAATTATATAAATGCTTTAAGGGTGCTTTGAGTGTAAAGTACCAATGATGATGTTGTGTTGTGAAAGGACATTTTCATAAACACATACTTGCATGATGTGAAAGGTTTTCTTACATAACAAGGATTCTTAGGTTGAAAGACTTTCTCACCTAATTGAATCAATGAATAAGAGCTATCTTAATGAACTAGGTTGGATTGGAAAGATGATATGCCTTTCCATGGATAATGAGAATAAGTAAGAAAATACTATTCTGTGGAATTTATGCTTAGCACCGAGAGGATATTGTTATGAGATGGAAGCTCTCCCATTAGTAAAGGCCGGGTTTCTAGAAACAATCTCTTGAGATGGAAGCTCTCCCGTTAGTAGAGGCCGGGTTTCTAGTAGCAATCTCCCTATCCCTTAAACTATGTGCCCTCATAGGATGATTAGCTAGTGGATCCACTTAAGCTAGAAGTTCATGGTTCTACCTTAGGCAAGTAGAACAATCCTTTTCGGTGTGGGAGACACCGGGGGATCATGTTATAGCTCACATGATCTCTATGTCGGTTAAGGCTAATTCCCCACAACATGGTTAATAATGAACTAAGGTTACTCAAGGAGTATCTCATATGTGTTAAAAGGTTTTAAGAATGATTAGCTTGCATTGGCCTTGTTTTATGAAGTATGTTTTCTAAATCTCTTATATCATGTTTTAACTTGGTCATTTGCATGAAATGAAATGAAATGTCACTTTTAGCATGTTTTAAATGTTTTTATGCATAACTATCATACTTAGTGCATTTTTGTACTAACGCATACTCTTGCCTACATTTTCCCCAAATGTAGGGTCCGACATACGTGGTTCCCATTATAGTGGCTAGAGCTTGGACTTTGATTCTTTCCGAGCTTGGTGAGTCCTCATGCTTCGAGGACGAAGTTTATTGTTTTCAGTTTGTTTCTGTATTTCCTTTTTGAACATGATGTATGGGCTAGGCCCAAGCTCATTCTATTGTATTAGATGGCTATGATGTGACATGAGTTTAGACTTCCGCTTTTCATTCTATAAAATGTTTTGGACTTCGACTATTGTTTTACCCTTATCGTTCTATTTATTAAGTTATGAGAGCTAAGTGGCTTGTGTGGAGTCCTTCGGGGTTCTATACGCCATGTTACGTCTAGGGGGTACCCCTAGGTCGTGACAGTCTCTGGGGTGTTATTTATTTTACAAATTTAACTTTGGATTGTTTAAACTCTTTATTATGTAAAATTCTCATGAATTTCCTTTTATCTCCAGATTTCTTAATCTTACGCATGTTTTTAACCGTTTGGGGATCAAGGGTCCTCCTACTTAGGTGTTAGTATAGGTGCCTGCACGGCCCGGTGGGTTGGGTCATGACAAAAACAAAGAATAAATGAAAACAATTTTTCAGTCAGCGAAGAAAAAAATATTTCAAGATCTTTACCACATTCACTTAAAAGTTCATTGACTTTTTTATTTAAGGTTGAATGACGTTTCGAGAACATTGTGTATCCATCACCTTCATTTTCTTATTTTCACTAAAGAAATTTTTTGACATCCTATAGTTTTCTTACTCACAATGCTAGGATACAATTAAAACTAAAGGTCAATTACTTTCTAGGAATGCGACTTACAAAAAATGAAATATCATGGTTATTTATATATACAAATTGAAAATGAATTTAAAATGATAAATAAATTTCTTGTCAAATATTGGTCTGGAAAGTAATCTTCACCTTGTATTAAAAGTTATAGTATTTAGCTGATACTCAAAATATGAGTTTTATAGTAGAATCAGTGAATCTTAAATTTTAAGTTGAAATAAGGGATTTTTTTTGATATACGAAATCAAGTTTACCAATTAATTTTTAATTGGATTTTCAGTCTAATAATCATTTTTAAATAAATAATAATCCAAAATGAGATAACAAGACGGACTAAGAGGCATAAATAAAAATGATAATTTAATATAATTTGATGAAGCAGTAATTACATAACAATTTTTTAAATTCTTTTATAGTAACTAAATTAAATCTTCACTTGCTCAAACAAAAATAGATTTATTAGTTAACTTGAAATAAAAAATATATTTGTCGCAATCCAAAATCTAGAGAAGTGATGACACATATTTAACTCAATAATAGGTAAGCCCAACAAAATACTTATCTCATTTTGAAAATAAATATGCGAAAAATAATAATTAATACAACATAAGTCATAATTAAACTCATTCATTAAGAACGCCGGAAACATCAATAATCTAACCCCAAAACTTGAAATTCACTAGTACAATCCATATATATAGATCTAAATTAAACCTCAAACTAAAAATATATGAGAGTATTATGAAAGGACTAATACATAGATGGTATTCAACAATTATGTAGATCAATCAATGCAGCTACCTCAGAATCTCGAGAACATCACTCTGAACAACTATCCAATCAATGTCCAAAGGTACTTTGATCAAAACCTACACAAGAAGGTGTAAAATTAACACTTGTGAGTTTAAAATCCATATGTACTCACTGACATCATCGATTGAACCAAATCAAAAGCAATATGATTGGTCCTAAAAGTCCTAATTAGATCCTTTTAAAACTCATTTCACTACATCAGAAAAGAACTGTCAACTAAAGTCAACGACAATAATTATATCCAAAATACAAGTCCAGCTAACTCAAAATTACAATCAAATTACCATAAGAGTGGGAAAGTTACTTTTACCATTAACGCATCAAATTACTCACGAAGACAATGTAATTAGAGTATAAAATGATGCAATTGATGCATATGATATAAACATGAAAAGTGTGCCAATCTGATCCATATATAAAATTGGGTGCACATGTCACTCTAATCCGTATATAAAATTGGGTAGATATGCTATATATATATATATATATATATAAATTATAATGATCCTCTTGGTCGTTTTCTCTATTTTTCAGTATTTTTGGCGTTTAATGCTTTTCTATTGTGGCCTCAAGTCATTTCTAACTTGTTGGAACTGATAGTTGGTCACCGTGTTATTTGTTTGTTTTTTATACAATTTTTCTTCTTTTAGAGCTTTTAAAGTTTGAATGATTGAATTTGGTCAAAACTTTAGGTAAACAACCTCAAGATGCATTTGATGGATTCGTTGGCTCCAAAACATTGATTTTGGTCTAGGTGGACCCTTGATTAAGGTCCGAGGCTTTCAGACTCATTTTGAGCAACCTTGTAGTTTATGGCTATTATGAAGTCTCGGGTGCAGGACTAACTTTTTTTCAAGATTACTTCAAATGAAAGTTACGACATCTCTATTGAGCCTGAAATATCAAATTTACGAGGATCATACAGTTTGTTTGTTGGCATGGAATTTTGAAGAAATCTTGAGCCCCCATCAGAATTTTTGGCAACTCTAAATTGAGCTAGTGCAGCCTTTGTTGGTGCACCATGGCTTGTGCTTCCTGTTCACTGGACCTGAGTCGCATTCATGGAAGTTCATGAAATGGAAAATCATGTTAGCAGGGTTGGCTTGCATTCGCGCAGAGATTGGGGCCTAACCCACGCTTTCGCAAACAATGTCTCATTTTAGCGAAGAAGGTTCATTTTTTCCCGATCAAGTTTGACCTTGTCTTTCGCGGTCGTGGGTGTTGCATTTGCGGATACCATTTGACTAATCAATTATATATTGCTTATTATAAAACTCCTTTTCACATATTCCTTTATAAGAAACTGATTGAGAGCTCACATTTGAAGAGAAATCAGTGTGCATTGTTGGATTTGAGTTGTGGATTACATTGGCACGTTGTTAGCATCAATGTACTTGCATTTAACTCCCAACTTTCCTTTGATTTTCCCCTTTTCGATTGTTCAATTGTGAATTCTTGAACTTTTGAGCATGGGCAATTTTTAGGGCATGTTTGAGCTCAGATTGTGCCCATTTTTGGTGTACAAGTTCCTTGAGATGGTTGAGACCTTTTGACAAAGTCAATTTCAAGATTTCTTGTACGGGTCCCACAATGTAATTTTTCTCTCATTTTCAATTATTGAAAATTTTGGTGTCAAATTGATCTTATTGATGTTTGGATCACTATTTTGATAGTGTGGTATCATTTGGAGGCGGATCAGAAGGCTAAAGCTTTGGTTAAGAGGTTTGAAGTGCGCGTGTTCGGCTTCGAGGTGACCTTACTATGATTAGACTTGTTTGCTGATTGTTCTAGCATGATGAATTTTTAAGGGCTGAGTTGGTAGTTAGCATTGTTATGTCTTGATTTTTAATATCTTTTAGAAAAACCACTTTTGAAATGTTCTAAGTATAAAAAATTTAAGAAAATTACTAGAAAAAGAGTCACCACTTAATTTTTTTCTTAAAAGAAATTAAGAAACTTAGCTTTAAAGACTTTAACATAATTAAACCTAAAAGTTAAGAGAAAAGGGTACGAGGTTCTTTTTTACATTTCAAGAAGGCTTTTAAGGCACTTGAAATGTTCGCCAAAATGCGGTTATCCATTGATTTGAAAAATTTATTTGAATAGATTTTTTGGAAAAATACTTAAAGTTGATAAAGATATTTAAAATTATTTGAAAAGAAATTAACTTAAAACACTTGAAGTAATTTTGCAAAGGGGGTAAACTTTTGTCAAATATGACCAAATAAATGTCACGATTCCAAAAATGGACGTGATGGTACTTGTATATTCCCACCAAGACAAGACAACCTCAACCCAACGAAATGAAAGAAAAGCGGAAAGACAAAGCTAAAATAAGATAAAAGTAGAAAACTTATTCATTCTATTAGCACCCCAAAACTTGGTTGTCACGTGTACAAGACACTAATACATAAAGTGCGGAGAATTTAAAGATGGTTACAAGTCTCAAGTCGTTGTTTCTCAAATAGAATAAAGCATAACGAAAAGGAAAAAGAAGGCCCACATAGATGACAAACAACTATCTCTTAAGTCCTTCAACAAGCTTCAAAAAAGGAGAAGAAGAGCAATCACGGGGTACCGGGCACGGAACCTATACAAGTGTAGAAATAAAGAGTGAGTACCAAAAATACGGTACCGAACAAGAAACATAATAAACAAGGATAACTAGATAGAAATCAAATACTCTTTTCATCCCAATCGAACCTCCTCAAACTACAACCTGCATAGAGATCAACCCCAACCTAACAGTTCTATAATACACTACTCACAAGGCTCAATAATCACAATTCAATAGTCACAAGTCAACAATCAACACGTATCAAGTAAGTTAATCTCAATGTCAAGCAAATCAATCACATGTAACAAGTTCATCAATCATAGTTAACAAGTAGGCCAAACATAAGCATCGAAGTGCATCAAATCACAATAACTAAACTCCTGCCAGAACCATTTTCCTTCGGTACAATATCACTAGCTGGAACCATTTCCTATTGATTTTATATAATATTAATAGCTGGAACCATTTCTCATCGACTTTATGCCATATCACTAGCCAAATCTATTTCCTATTGGCTTTATATCATATCACTAGCCAAAAACATTTTCCATCAGCTTTATGCCATATCACTATCCGAAACCATTTTCCATCAACTTTATATCACATGTCTCGTCACGGTGTACAATTACCAATGCACATAAGCAAATTCACACCATAAGGAAGAGACAACAATTCAAGAAATTCAAGTCCACATTCATGCCGTCAAAGCATTTCATCAATCAATCAAATAAGGGCCACAACAAGGCAATTCTGAAAAAAAATATGATCAACACGTTACCTTTTCTTTAATCCCTTTTTATTCATTAAGATTAATCAAGTTGAACAATAAACCCTTCACCTCATTCCCATTACTCTTAATACACACACATTGAAGGGAAATACATGAATTGTAAGAAATTACAAGGTTTAGGAGATCACTTGCCGTAGTGCAACCAACTAGTCACTCCAAGACTTGAGTCTTCCCCTTCTGACCAACGTCCAAAGCCACACAATCTATATCAATCAAGTATTCACGATAAATTTCCAAAAGCAATGATATCCGCATCATATACTTTGAATAATGGCTCAATCAACTCAAAACTCGATTCCAAAAATAAAGTTTGAATCCAAAAATTAATACTTGAAAATGTTACTCAAGGCCTTAGGAACTTACTGGTGAAAACCATTTTGAAAAAGCATTTGAAATCAGTTCACAATCTCCATTTTAGTTTAGAACTTGATATCTTGAAAAACTTTGTCATTTGCCAATCAAAACCCCATGTTTTGATGTTGAAATCCATAAAATAATCAAAGGGAAATGATGTTTTAGGATCACAAAAGATTTAGCATAAGAAATCTCTTCAAAAATTGCCTCCAAGGGTTACCATGCTAAAAAATGGAAAATGGGGCTTAAACTCTAAAACTTTAGGTCTAAAATCCTCTCGATGTCGCAAAAGCGGACTTAGGTTTGGTTAATTGGCCATCGCTAAAGCAAACCACAAATTTGCTTTTGCAAATCCCGTAAAAGTGGCGCCTCTCACAAAAGAGAAGGCTCCATCTCTTTTGCAAATTTCTTTTAAGAGAACAAGCCTTCACAAAATCCAAACCCGCAGACAGCAGCAAACCACAATTAATTATTGAAAGCCCCCTTCAAATTTGTTCGGAATCCCATACGCACAAATTATATCTAGAAATTGACTAAAGTTGACGTTCCAGACTCAATGGAATTGTCAAAACATGAATCTGAGGTCTCCTTGACCTGACATCCATAAAAGACAAAAAACTAACACAATGCTTAAAATGGATAAATCAATGATGAGTATTCTCTATCAAAGATAAATCAAGGATAATATTAGACAGAGGAGGTGGTTAGAGTGACTCAAGGATTATGACATGAGTATTCTCTATGACCACGTAAGGCTAATTTTGTTACTGATGCATTGAGCAGGTTGTCTATGGGTAGTACCACCCATGTTGAGAAAGAAAAGAGAGAGTTAGCGAAAGATGCGCATAGACTTGCACGGTAAGGAGTTAGACTAATGGATTCCACAGAAGGAGGAGTGTTGGTGATGAATCATCATTAGTGTCTGAAGTTAAAGAGAAACAAGACCAAGATCCCATTTTTCTTGAATTGTAGGCAAATGTGTGTAAGCAAAAAGTAATGACTTTTGAACAAGGGGGAGATGACGTATTGAGGTATCAAGGTAGGTGGTGTGTACCAAGGGTGGATGAACTCCAAGAGATGATCATGGAGGAAGCTCAAGCTCCAGATATTATATTCATCCGGGTTCCACAAAGATATATCGTGACTTGAGAGAAGTATATTGGTGGAATAGTATGAATAAAGGTATTGCTGAGTTTGTTGCTAAATGCTCGAATTCTCAACAAGTTAAATGTAATATCCCGTAACTTAAAATACAGTTGCGAATCGTAAACACCAATGCATAGATGTGATATCGGGGGAGGTATATCATTGAAAATGGTTAAGCATACCATGTAACCCTTATATTTAGTCATTTGAAGGGTTAAACAAAAGTTTAAGGTCAAAAAGATCATTAAATAAAAGATTAAAGTTTAAAGGTTCATTGTGGAGGAATACTACAAATGATCTCATTTCTCATCTGACTTTGAACGAGCATATCTCCTAATATATAACGAGTTAGAGGGCCTACAACCTATCCAATTGAAGGTATTTGAGTCTAGTTTCCAGAAAAACAAACCGCTCGTTAAAACGATAATGGAGTAAAAAGTAATGTTCAATCTACGACAGACGCACGCACTGCCCAATCACTGCGGGACATGTGGCACTTTAGAGAAAGTCGGCCAAACTTCTTGTTTTTATATTAGAAATTTGGGATATTTTTTCTTATATACTCAAGAACGTGTAAGGACTGGCTTCAAGTTATTTCTTCAAGTTTTTCTTATCTTCAATCCACTAAAGCTTAAGGTAAGTTGGTTTCTTCAAGAATCAAGTGTCTTCCTCTCCTTAGACCTATATATATACTTAGCTAAATGTTTTATTGAAGGAAAAAGTATTGTTCTTGGAGAATACAGAAGGTAGGGGCTGCTTTTCTTTGATATATAGGTATGAATCCTCTTCTATCTTCATAAATAGTATTCCAAGGATGCTTTAAGTATAATTTGTGGGTAGGACTCACGGGATGGTGATAGGAAGCCGTGAGTCCATGTTTTACCCATTGTATTTGATGTTTTGGTAAGGAGGGAGTTTGTAGAAGGTTGTGTTGGCTATTGTTTTGACCAAATGAGGGGTCAATGGTATTGTATTGGGGAATTAAGCTGGTTACATTAAAATGGAAGGCGAGGTATAGAGAACGTGACTATTATAGTTCTTGAAAGTTTGTCGCTCACCAAGTGTTTGATTAGATTCATAAGTCGCTAAGAATATGTTGTAGCTGGTTATATGAGCTCCTATTATTTTAATTTATGGAATTTGTTCTCTACCAACTTAAACTATAAGCTTATAAAGGAACTTGACATTGTTAACAAGGAACCAGTGGGATGCTGATCGAAGGCCATGCGTTTTACTTTTATGTTAAGTGTGGATGATTAAGGGGGCTGGTTCTTTATGGTTAAAGGATGAGGAGTAATACTGAACATGTAAATAAGTCATAAGCCTACTTGGAATGTAGATAAAGAGAAGGGTGTGGTGATACACCATTCATCTATGGTAATTGTTGAGATGTTCGCTCGCGAACCATTTTTGTGTTTTTGGCATTGTTGTGACTCTTGATTTGTTTCTTATACTATCCTTTTATGATTTTATGTTATAGATAAAGTTGTCAGCAAAGGAGTTTGACGACGTAAGATAGTAAGTCCTGAATTAAGGTATGTAAAGCTAAAACCTCTTTTGCCCTTAAGGCACGACCTAAACTCGCATGTTCTTCCGATAAATATCACTATATATTCTATGATACTTGAAATAAAGTTATCCTATTTTATAAACCCTCTCATGTTGAGTCCTAAACCTATAGAGTTATAATACTCTTCAAGGAAGCAATATGTTTCACACAACTTGTCTACAGTTGGAACTCTTAGAAGTTAGCGGTGTACATGTTGCATAAATTTAAAGAAAACAGCCAGCCACAAACTGTTCGTAAGTGCATAGGTCACAAGATATATGATTCTCAAGCTAAAGACTGTTATCACGAATTGTATCACGAGCTACGTGATTAATGAATTAATTATTATAAATAATTGCAAGCAGTTGAGATTATAGACTACTCTGCACCGTAGGGTGGGTATATTTAGGGCTACTACGTGTGACGCTACTCTGTGCATAGAATTCAGATATAGTCAGCTGGAATTTCCCATAGTGGATTCACCTGATTGATACAGGCCTACGGGCAGACCATACAGGAGCCCTGGGGGGTGTACCTTGATAGACCTCATTTCCAGACTATGAGATTTCACACGTGGTCGTGACAGTGGGCTACAAATGCCATACAGGGTTCACTAATCGCCGTCAGTAGGCCATCATGTGATTTCCTGACAGTTAGCTTTAAAAAGAGCAAAGAAGCGATATAATGAAGTAAAGATATCACTTAGGCAAATTATAAAGATTATATATATAAATGACTAAGCCATGAAACGTTCAATGAGGACCGTTGAGGTTGGTCATAATTCCAGTTACATATTATGTCTCCTGCATACACATGCTCAAATTTGCCTATCATGATATTTGATGTCTACTTGTTATTCAGTTTGCTTTACATACCAGTACATGTTTTGTTTGTACTGACATCCCTATTATTTTGGCGTTTCATTTGTATCACTACAGGCTTTAGGTACTCAGGACAACAAGCATTTTCAGTAGACTAGAGACTTCCCGTTTAGCAGTTGGTATGCTTCACCTCTACCTGGAGCTATCAGATATTTAGAACTTATATTTTGCTACGTATGTACATATATCAGAATGGTTATATCGGGGACCTGTTTCGACTAGTTATCAGATTCTCAGCGGCATACTCTTTAGAGGCTTCATAGACTTAGTCTTGTTTCCATTGTAAAGTAGCCCAACGGGCCCTTTCGTTATCTATGTTTTAGTATGTGTCTTCATATAGGTTCCGCTGCTTATGAATCTACAGCTTTGGCATGAGATTAGTAAGATATTTAGCAGGTGCTTGTGTATATCCTTGATATCTGCCCCTTACTAGTTAGGGGTGTGACATTAAAGTACAACATCAAAGGCCCGGTGGTATGGCTCAGAATATAGATATTTTGTAGTGGAAGTGGGAGATCATCAATATGGACTTTATTACTGGTTTGCTGCGGTCTTGCAGGCAGCATGATTCCATTTAGGTGATTATTGATCGAATGACTAAATCAACCCACTTTTTGTCGGTAAAGACTACCCATTTAGCGGAGGATAATACCATGTTGTATATTCAAGAGGTAGTTAAACTTCAAGGAGCTCTATTTTTGATTATTTCAAATAGAGGTGCCCAATTTATTGCACAGTTTTGGAAATCATTCCAGAAAGGTTTGGGTTCGAAGGAGAACTTGAGTACAACTTTTCATCCTCAGACAGTTGGTCAAGCAGAACGCACTATTCAAACTTTAGAATATATGTTGAGGGCTTATGTGATTGATTTCAAAGGTAATTGGGATGATCACCTACCTCTCATTGAGTTTGCTTATAATAATAGTTACTACTATAGCATCTAGATGGCTCCGTATGAGGCTCTTTATGGAAGAAGATGCAGATCTCCTATTGGATGGTTTGAGGTTGATGAAGCTGGGTTGATAGGACTAGAATTAGTTCATCAAGCTATGGAGAAAGTGAAAGTCATTCAAGAGAGGTTGAAAATAGCGTAGAGTCATGAGATATCCTACACAGATGTTAGGAGAAGGGATTTAGAGTTTGAAGTAGATGATTGAGTATACTTGAAAGTTTCACCCATGAAAGGTGTTATGAGATTTGGTAAGAGAGGGAAGCTTAGTCCACAATATATTGGCCCATACAAAATATCCAAAAGGATTGGGAATGTAGCTTATGAGTTAGAGCTACCACAAAAGTTAGCAGCATATCACCCAGTGCTTCACCTTTCTATGTAGAAAAAGTGTATGGATGATCCTTCATTGATTATACCAACTGAAGACATTGGTATTAAGGATATCTTGTATTATGAGGATATTTCTGTTCAGATTTTAGATCGCCAAGTTCGCAAGTTGAGGACCAAGGAAGTAGCATTAGTCAAAGTTCTATGGAGGAATCAATTTGTTGAGGAAGCTACTTGGGAAGCTGAGGAGGATATGAAGAAGAGATATCTACATCCTTTTGAGTCCAGAGACATTCCAAATCAAGGTACTAATTCTCTTCTTAGTATTCTTTAATTGATATAATTAATGTGTTAGATTTACTTGTTGGGTGTTTCAGTTGAATGTTAGATGTTACACCCTTAGCCTACTAAGAGTAGTCTCATTTGAGGACGAATGTTCCCAAGGGGGAGAAATTGTAAAACCCCATTGTTTGAGAGGGATAGAATTAGAAAGAACCATTTTTGGAAAGAATAAAAGTCTGAAATTTGGCAAGTTATGTTGAGTATGAGTTTTGGATCAACTTCAAATGACCATAACTACTATATCAGGATGATTTAGGTGTACTAAAAGATATTTTAGGAAATATCTTTGAATTATCTTTCCAATGCCGCCGAGTTTTCTCAATTTCGAGTTTTTATGAGGGAGATATGCCCATTTGAAGTTGGGTTGTCTAGATAAGGAAAGTCAAAACCGAAGTTTAGATGGGTATTATGGTCTTTTCATTACCCAATTAAATTATTTCATTTTTAGTAAGTTATTTGGGGTCTAAATTTAGGTAGTTCAGTTTACGCAATTAAGAAATACACAAGGGATTTGAGATAAGAGAAAAGAGGAAAAAAGAGGGGAAAAGTTAAGGCGTTCTTGGAGATTTCTTACGGAATTGAAGTCATTTTAACAAGGGTTGACCCCTAAAGAGGTATGTGGAACTTTCATAGTGTTGGGTTCATTCACCCACACACCAGTAATGTTTATTTCAGCGAAATTCATTCTAGAAAGTTGAAAGTGCGATGTTCTTGAAGTATGTTCTTGCAATTAGTTTTCCTTCTTGAGTTGAGATGAGATTAATGAGTTCTTGAGGAGATCGTGTCGATTTTTAGAGTTGTGTCTGATTAGATTGTTGTATTCATGTACTGGGTATCTGAATCTAAAGAGGAATTGAGAAAAATAATCGAATTTAGGCGAATTGGGGTTGGAAAACGAAGAAGAAAAAAGTCGAGCAAAAATTGGAAAGTAAGTCCGCGCCGCAGACTTGCTCCCTCAGTGCACAAATTTTCCCTTTGGGTCACTGAAAGGATGCGGACTTCACTATCTCAAAAATTATTTCGCGATCAAATAATAAAATGCTTCTCCGCGTCGCAAACTTTCTCCCAGATAGTGATTTGTTGATCGTTTCTCATGTTTAACTATATAAAAACACTCCTAAACATCACGAGATCTTTCTTATCACAAATCACAATCCTTGAATCCATAAATTCAAATTCAAGGAAAGCTAAGAGCCAAGTCTAGAGAGTTCTTAGAGTCCTTTCAAAAAGTCTTTTGCAAATGTTTTAAACTTGTTTCAAGACTTGAGTTTTGAGTTAAGTAAGAGTAACAAATGAAGTTCATTTATTCAAAAAAGAGTATATGGGAAATAAGTATTTCCAAAGAGTTAGTGTGTTCACATTTAAACTAGAGAGGAAACACTGATTTCCAAGAGAGCCTTTGAGCTAATTTTTGAGTAATTATCTCAAACCACATAAATATTTTTTGTTTTTAAACATATGAGATGAGTATTTTTGGAGTAGTATTAAGCATCGATGTGGGGACGAGTTCACAACAACTCAATGTCTCCATAAACCATGTGGCCAACGTAGGTAGAAAGGGTCATACTTTTTAGATAATTCCTTAGTTATTTTTAGCATAGACTAGTGGACCCACTTAGTTGAGGCGTTCTATATCCCGGCAAGTTATAGGACAGTTCTGGCAGCATGGGCGAGACGTTGTATCATCACATAGTTCATAGTGATGGTTGTCGTTAGAGAAACTCTGAGAGAGTTATATTACTTTATATATGTATATTGAATTCTCTTTTACTATTTTAAATGCATTATATAAACTGCATCTTTACTATTTTTTATTTTTACATTGAGTTGGTTATCCATGAGTTTAGTAAAGTTGAGGTAAGTGTTTCTCTCAGATTTCAGTTCAAGCTTATGTCGTGTTTAGTTTTCCCTCGCATGCTCGTACATTCAATGTACTGTTACCATTTTTCCTGCATCATTTTATGATGCAGATACAGGTAACTAGGATCAGCATCCAACGCCTTGTTCATCCAGTTGAGCACTCATAGTCAACTGGTAAGCCTCCTTGCTTTGTGTAGGATCCCTTTTTATATTGTTTTAGTATTACAGTTGTTAGGATTATCAGGCTTCTTGTCCCGACATCCATCACAATTTTAGAGGCTTCATTGATGGATAATATAGTTCATTAGTCTTTCTATTTTCAGTTGTTTATGTTAAGACTTGAGTTGCCATTTTGGGTAGTCAAATATTTCTTTTAAGACATTCTAAGTTATTGCATGAGTTATCTTTTGAGATTGTTTCTTATTATTTAAGTCTTCTGCTAAGAGTTAAGCCATGCCAAGGGTTTGCTTGGGGCTAGCAATGGTTCTCGAGTGCCAGTCCCACCCAGGGTGTAGGCTTATGGGGTGACAAACATAGTATCAAAGCACAGAGTTCAAGAGTCCTAGGGAGTCTATGAAGCCATGTCTATAGAGTCCTAGTTATGGTGTGAAGCGCACCACATCTATAATTAAGAGGCAACAACGTTTAAGAACTATCTCACTTCTTTCATATTCATGTCGTGCGATAGAGTTAATCTCTATAAAAGTTCCTTCTAAGTCGTCCTTGCATGTGTCTTTCAGATCATGCCTCCACGAAGAGCTGGCCGAGGCCTTCATACTAGGAGGAACATTGAAGAGAAAGGGGTACCTAATGCACCAGAAGTGCAACCCCTAGGAGAGGTCACCAATGCTGAATTTCGTGAAGCTATTCAGATGTTAAGTCAAACTGTGACCAACTAGGTTGGGCAACAAAGAGGGGCTTGACATGAAGTGGATGATACTTCGAGGATTCGTGAGTTCCTGAGGATGAATCCCCCAAGCTTCACTGGTTCAAGTGTTACTGAGGATTTGGAGAACTTTGTGCAGGAATTGTAGAAAGTGTTTGAGGTTATCCACGTTGCCAATGCTGAGCGAGTGGAACTAGTTGCTTATCAACAGAAGAGTGTTTCTAGGACTTGGTTTGACTAGTGGAAAAATAGTAGGATTGAGGATGGACCGATTTTGAGTTGGGCTGTGTTCGAGAGTGATTTCTTGGGGCATTTATTTTCCCGTGAACTGAGGCAAACCAAGGTATGGAAATTCCTTACCCTTAAGCAGGAACCTATGAGTGTTCATGAGTACAGTTTGAAGTTCACCTAACTTTCCCGATATGCTCCGGAGATGCTTGCTGATATGAGGAGCAGGATGAGTCTGTTTGTTGCTGGGTTGTCTCTTCTATCAAGTAAGGAGGGCAAGGCAGTGATGCTAATAGGGGACATGGACATAGCGAGAATTATGGTTTATGTGCAACAGGTTGAGGAAGAGAAACTGAGGGATAGAGAAGAATTTATAAACAAGAAAGCTAAGACAGGTAATGAGTCCAGGCAGCAAAAGAGTTATGTGAACCGGTCTTCCTTTCAACATAAGCAAAAGGGACCTGCTCCATCATCTGCTAGTGCACCTGCACCAAGGAACAATGAGTATAATAGTTAGAATTCGCAGAATTTTAGAGCTAGACCTACTCAGTCTTAGGGTAGTGTGGCACAATGAGGTAATTGGGCTCCTATATGTGCTAAGTGTGGTAGGAACCACCTAGGTGCTTGTTGCGATGGCTTTACGGGATGTTTTAAGTGCGGTTAAGAGGGTCACTTCATGAAAGAGTGTCCTAAGAGCAGGCAGGGAAATGGAAATAGGGGCAATAGAGCCCAATCTTCTTCAGTTGTTCCACCAGACATGGCTACACCTAGAGGATCTACTTTAGGGACTAGCGGAGGAGTAAACCACCTATATGTGATCACTAGTCGTCAAGAGCAAGAAAATTCTCCAGATGTTGTCACTGGTATGATCAAAGTTTTTACTTTTGATGTTTATACTTTACTGGATCCAGGAGTGAGTCTATATTTTGTGACTCCTTATGTTGTGATGAATTTTGATATTCTTCCTAAGAAACTGAGTGAGCCCTTCATTGTTTCTACACATGTTGGTTAGTCTATTCTAGCAGAGAGAGTCTATCGTGATTGTACTATTTCCGTCAATCACAAAAGCACCATGGCTGATTTAGTTGAGTTAGACATGGTAGATTTTGATGTCATTCTAGGTATGGACTGGCATCATGCTTGTTATGCCTTAGCTGATTGTAGAACTCGAGTTGTCAAGTTCCAGTTTCCTAATGAGCCAGTTATAGAGTGGAAGAGTAGTTCATCAATGCCCAAGGGTCATTTTATTTTGTAACTTAAGGCGAGAAAGTTAGTTTCCAAGGGATGTGTCTATCACTTAGTCTGAGTTAATGACTCTAATGTTGAGTTACCTCATATTCAGTCATTCTAGTAGTAAAAGAGTTTCCAGAGGTCTTTCCAGATGATCTTCCCGGAGTCCCTCTTGAGAGAGAAATAGACTTTGGTATAGATATTCTTCCCGATACTCGTCCTATATCTATTCCGCCATATAGAATGGCACCTGCAAAGTTAAAAGAGCAGTTGAAAGATCTCCTAGAGAAATGTTTTATTCAACCAGGTATCTCACCTTAGGGTGCTCCAGTCTTATTTGTGAGAAAAAAGGATGGTTCCCTCAAAATGTGTATAGATTACTGTCAGTTGAACAAGGTTACCATCAAGAATAAGTATCCTCTTCTGAGAATTGATGATCTCTTCGATCAACTTTAGGGTGCCACTTGTTTCTCTAAGATAGACCTCAGATCTAGATACCATAAGTTAAGTTGAAGGGAATGTGATATTCCAAAGACAGCTTTCAGGACCCGTTATGGTCATTATGAGTTTTTGGTCATGTCGTTCGGTTTAACCAATGCCCCTGCGGTGTTCACGGACCTTAAGAATAAAGTATTTAAGCCTTATTTAGATATGTTTGTTATCGTATTCATTGATGCCATTCTAATTTATTCGAGGAACGAGGAAGATAATGCTAGCCATCTCAGAATAGTTCTCCAAACTCTAAAGGATATAGAGTTGTGTGACAAGTTCTCTAAGTGTGAGTTTTGGCTTGAGTCTGTGGTAATTCTTAGGCCACATTATTTCCGGTGATGAAATTAAAGTTGACACTCAGAAAATAGAGGCAGTGCAGAATTGGCCTAGACCTACATCTCCAACTGATATTAGGGTTTCTTGAGGTTGGCTAGATATTATAGAAGGTTAGTAGAGGGGTTCTCATCTATTTCATCCTCTTTGACTTAGTTGACTGAGAAAACAGTTAAGTTTCAATAGTCTGAAGCTTGTGAGAAAAGCTTTCAGGTATTGAAAACTAGTTTGACTACTACCCAATTTTGATCTTACCAGAAGGTACACAAGGCTTTGTTGTATATTGTGATGCGTCCAGAGTTGTTTTGGGTTGTATGATAATGTAGAAAGGTAAAGTTATAGCTTATGCCTCCAGAGCTAAAAGTTCACGAGAAGAATTATCTAGCCCATGATCTAGAGTTGGATGCCATAGTATTTGCTTTTAAAATATGACGTCATTATATTTATGGTGTTTATATAGATGTGTTCACTGACCACAAGAGTCTTCAGTATGTATTTAGTCAGAAAGAGCTTAATCTCAAACAGAGGAGGTGGTTAGAGTTACTCAAGGATTATGACATGAGTATTCTCTATCACCCATGTAAGGCTAATGTTGTTGCTGATGCATTGAGCAGGTTTTCTATGGGTAGTACCGCCCATGTTGAGGAAGAAAAAAGAGAGTTAGCAAAAGATGTGCATAGACTTGCACGATTAGGAGTTCGACTAATGGATACCACATAAGGAGGAGTGGTGGTGATGAATGGGGCTGAATCATCATTAGTGTCTGAAGTTAAAGAGAAACAAGACCAAGATCCTATTTTTCTTGAATTGAAGGCAAATTTTCGTAAGTAATAAGTAATGGCTTTTGAACAAGGGGGAGATGGTGTATTGAGGTATCAAAGTAGGTTGTGTGTACCAAGGGTGGATGAACTCCAAGAGAGGATCATGGAGGAAGCTCATAGCTCTAGATATTCCATTCATCCGGGTTCCACAAAGATGTTTCGTGACTTGAGAGAAGTATATTGGTGGAATAGTATGAAGAAATGTATTGCTGAGTCGTTGCTAAATGCCCAAATTTTCAACAAGTTAAAGTAGAGCATCAAAGGCCCGGTGGTATGGCCTAGAATATAGATATTCAGGAGTGGAAGTGGTTGATGATGAATATGGACTTTATTACTAGTTTGCCACAGTCTCGCAGACATGATGATTTCATTTGGGTGATTATTGATCGAATGACTAAATCAACCCACTTTTTGCCGGTAAAGACTACCTATTCAATGGAGGATTATGCCAAGTTGTATATTCAAGAGGTAGTTAGACTTCATGGAGTTCCAGTTTCAATTATTTCAGACAGAGTTGCCTTTACTGCACAGTTTTGGAAGTCATTCCAGAAAGGTTTGGGTTCGAATGTGAACTTGAGTACTACTTTTCATCCTCAGACAGTTGGTCAAGCAGAGCGCACTATTCATACTTTAGAATATATGTTGAGGGTTTGTGTGATTGATTTCAAAGGTAATTGGGATGATCACCTACCTCTTATTGAGTTTGCTTATAACAATAGTTACCACTATAGCATCCAGATGGCTCCGTATGAGGCTCTTTATGGGAGAGATGCAGATCTCCTATAGGATGGTTTGAGGTTGGTGAAGCTGGGTTGATAGGACTAGAATTAGTTCATCAAGCTACAGAGAAAGTGAAAGTCATTCAAGAGAGGTTGAAAACAGCGTAGAGTCGTCAGATATCCTACACATATGTTAGGAGAAACGATTTAGAGTTTGAAGTAGATGATTGGGCATACTTGAAAGTTTCACCCATGAAAGGTCTTCTGAGATTTGGTAAGAAGGGAAAGCTTAGTCCCCGATATATTGGCACTTACAGAATATCCAAAAGGTTTGGGAATGTAGCTTATGATTTGGAGCTACCACAAGAGTTAGCAGCAGTTCACATAGTGTTTCACATTTCTATGTCAAAAAAGTGTATGGGCGATCCTTCATTGATTATACCAACCGAATACATTGGTATTAAAGATAGCTTGTCTTATGAGGAGATTCCTGTTCAGATTTTAGATTGCTAAGTTCGCAAGTTGAGGACCAAAGAAGTAGCATCAATCAAAGTTCTATAGAGGAATCAATTAGTTGAGGAAGCTACTTGGGAAGTTGAGGAGGATATAAAGAAGAGATATCCACATCTCTGTGAGTTCGGAGACATTATAGATCAAGGTACTAATTTTCTTCTTAGTACTCTTTAATTGATATACTTAATGTGTTAGATTTGCTTGTTGGGTGTTTCAGCTGAATGTTAGCTATTACACCCTTAGCCTACTAAAAGTAATCTCATTCGAGGATGAATTTTACCAAGGGAGAGATATTGTAACACCCGTTGTTTGAAATAGCTAGAATTAGAAAGAACCATTTTTGGAAAGAATGAAAATCTAAAAGTTGGCAAGTTATGTTGAGTATGAGTTTTGGGTAAACTTCAAACGACCATAACTCCTAAATCAGAATGAGTTATATGTGCTACAAGATACCGTAGGAAATATATTTGAATTGTATTTCCAAAGACGCTGAGTTTGCTCAATTTTGAGTTCGTATGAAGGAGATATGCCCATTTGAAGTTGGGCTGTCTAGATAAGGAAAGTCAAACCAGATTTTAGAAGGATATTATGGTGTTTTCATTACCCAATTAAATTATTTTGTTTTAGTAAGTTATTTGGGTTCTAAACTTAGTTAGTTCAGTTTACGCAATTAAGAAATATGCTAGGGCTTTGAGAGAAGAGAAAAGAGGGGAAAAGTTAAGGCGTTTTTTGAGATTTCTTGCAGAATTGAAGTCGGTTCGATAAGGGTTGATCGCTATAGAGGTTTGTGAAACTTTCATAGTGTTGGGTTCATTCATTCACACGCCAATCATGTTTATTTCAGCAAAATTCGTTCTAGAAAGTTGAAATTATGGTGTTCTTGAAGTATGTTCTTGCAATTGGCTTTCGTTCTTGAGTTGAGATGAGATTAATGAGTTCTTGAGGAAATCATGTCTATTTTAGAGTTTTGTTTGATTAGATTCTTGTTTTCATCTACTGGGTATCTTAATCTAAAGAGGAATTGAGAAAAAGAGTTGAATTTAGGTGAATTGAAGTTTGAAAACAAAGAAGGAAAAAGTCGAGCAGAAATTGGCACGCAAGTCCGCGTTGCGGACTTGCTCCCCCCAGTGAACAAATTTTCCCTTTGCGTCACGGACTTGCTCCCCCCAGTGAACAAATTTTCCCTTCGCGTCGCGGAAAGGACGCATACTCCACTGTCTCAAAATTTATTTCGCGACCAAATATTAAAATGTATCTCCGCATCGTGGACTTGCTCCTAGACAGTGATTTCTTGATCGTTTCTCATGTTTAGCTATATAAAAACACTCCTAAACATCACAAGATCTTTCCTATTACAACTCACAGTTCTTGAATCCATAAATTCAAATTCAAGGAATGTTAAGAGCCAAGTCTAGAGAGTTCTTAGAGTCCTTTCAAAAAGTCTTTTGCAAATGTTTTAAGTCTTGAGTTTTGAGTTAAATAAGAGGAACAAATGAAGTTTATTTCTTCAAAAAGAGTATATGGGAAGTAAGTTTTTCCAAAGAGTAAATGCTTTCACATTTAAATGAGAGAGGAAACACTAATTTCCTA
Organism: Solanum gracilifrons; assembly: GCA_029582605.1. Classification (NCBI taxonomy): domain Eukaryota; kingdom Viridiplantae; phylum Streptophyta; class Magnoliopsida; order Solanales; family Solanaceae; genus Solanum; species Solanum gracilifrons. The sequence goes on along the minus strand of JAJOOH010000342.1, from coordinate 44,405 downwards.
GAGAACCTTTAAGCTAGTTTTTGAGTAATTATCTCAAACCACATATAGTGTTTTTGTTTATAAACATATGAGTTGAGTATTTTGGGAGTAGTATTGAGCACCAATGTGGGGATGAGTTCATAAAAACTCAATGTCTCCATAAACCATGTAGCCAACGTGTGTAGAAAGGGTTATACTTTTTAGATGATTCCTTAGTGCTTTTTATCATAGACTAGTGGATCCACTTAGTTGAGGCATTCTATATCCCGGAAAGTTATAGAACAGTTCTGGCAGCGTGGGTGAGACGCTGTATGTTCACATAGGTCATAGTGATGGTTGTCGGTTAGAGAAACTCCCACAAAGTTATATTACTTTATTTATGTATGTTGAGTTATTTCTTACTATTTTAAATGCTTTATATAAACTGCATCTTTACTATTGTTTATTTCTGCATTGAGTTGGTTATCAATGAGTTGAGTAAAGTTGAGGTAAGTGTTTCTCTCAGATATCAGTTCAAGCTTATGTCGTGTTTAGTTTTCCCCTCACATGCTCGTACATTCAATGTACTAATGCCATTTGTCCTGCATCATTTTATGATGCAGATACAAGTAACTAGGATCAGTATTCAGTGCCTCGTTGATCCAGTTGAGTACTAAGAGTCAGTTGGTGAGCTTTGTTGCATTTCAGAGGATCCCTTTTTATATTTATTTAGTATTTCAGTTATTAGGATGATAGGGGGTCTTGTCCCGACATCCCTCACAATTTTAGAGCCTTCATAGACAGATAATATAGTTCATTAGTCTTTCCATTTTCAATTGTTTATGTTAGTACTTGAGTTTCCATTTTGGCTAGTTGAATGTTTCTTTTAAGACATAATTATCTTTTGCGATTGTTTCTTATTTTTAAGTCTTCCGGTAAGAGTTAAGCCAGTCCAAGGGTTCGCTTGGGACCAATAATGGTTCTTGAGTGCAGTTCCCGCCCAGGGTGTAGGCTCGGGGCGTGACACTCCAAACTCCAAAAGATGCCAACAACCACTTTTAAACAAATTTAGTATTTCAAACTCAAATCTTACAAAATTGACAACTTATAACTCAAATTTTGAAACCGTATTCCAAAATTTAATCGTAAAAAACTCGAGGTTAAGACCGAGAAGGGTAAAATAGAAAATTCACAAAACTTTCCAAAAATGACAACCCAGGTCATTACATTATCCACTACTAAAAACCATGTTCGTCCTCGAACATAAAGTAAAAGAAAGTACTTGAAGCCTAAAAAAGTTGAGGATATTTGACACGCATATCTGACTCTGTTTCCCAAGTCTTCTCACAAACTTAACGGTGCTTCCACTGCATCTTCACTGAAACAATCTCCTTGTAACTAAGCTTCCTTATCTGCATATCCAAGATGGCTATAGACTTCTCCTCAAAAGATAATTCTGGACCCAACTCCATTGAATCAACAAAAAGTACATATGACTCATTCGACACGTACTTCCAAAGTATGGAGACATCAAACACAGGATAAAAAACTGAAAAGCTAGATGGCAAGGCCAATTATAGGCCACCTCTACCACACGACTCAAAGTCTTAAAGGGTCCAATGAATCTAGGGCTAAACTTGACCTTTTTTCTGAACCTCATCACACTCGTCATGGGTGAGACTCGAAGACAAACATGATCACGTTCCATTAACACTAGAACTCAAACTCTCCAATCTTCATAACTCTTCATTCGACTCTGAGATGTCAAAAATCTACCCTGGATCATATGAACCTGATTTATAACATCTCAAAGAAAGTTTATATCTAAGTTGAAACAAACTATCCAATTCGGGATCTACACCATCTGTTATACAACGCCTCAAATGGAGCTATAGAGTGATAACCATTGCTGTACGGAAACTCTGCTAAGGGTAAATTCTGATCCAATCTAGCACCAAAATCGATCACATAAGCTCATGTCATGTCCTCTAACACTTGAATAATCTTCTTGGACTGACCATATGTATGAGGGTGGAAAGTTGTACTCATACTTAACTGAGTACCCAAGCCATACTGTAATGCTTTTCAGAAATGGGAGGTTAACAAATAACCTCGATCAGAGATAATAGAAATCGGGACTCCATGTATTCGCACAATCTGACTGATATAAAGCTCGGCTAACTTATTCGTCGTATACTTCACCCAAATTGGGATGAAATGGGCGGACTTGGTCAGCCTATCAAAATCCACCCAGATGGAGTCATAACCACCCATCGTGGTAGGTAATCCCACAAAAAAGTCCATAGTGATTTGTTCCCACTTCTAAGTAGGAATAGGCATCCTTTGAGATATACATTCGAACCACTGTGCTCACACTTGACCATTTGGCAAGTCAAACACCTAGAAACAAAATCTGCCATATCTCTTCATACCACTCCACCAATAGTGCTGGCTCAGATCATGATATATCTTTGCTGCTCCTGGATGGATGGAATATTGAGAATAATAGGTCTCCTCAAGAATCAATTTAGTCAACTCGCCCAACTTGGGCACACAAATACTGCCCCTAATCCTCAAGACACCATCAGAATCAAGGACAACCTTTTTGGCTTCCCTTCTCATCACCTTGTCTCGAATGAGACACAACTTCTCGTCTTTAAATTGATGCTCACAAATCTATTCAACTAAGGAAGAGTGAGCCTCTATAAAAGCAATCAGACCACCCATATCCTCAGAAATCTTTAACTGGATGAGACTGTTGGCTAACCTCTGAACATGTCTATCCAATAGTCTCTCCTCTATACTAATAGCGACATGACTCCCTATGCTAGAGCTCTTTCTACTCAAAGCATCAACCACTACATTGGCCTTCCCTGGATGATACAAGGTGGTGATGTCATAGTCCTTCAGTAGCTCAAGCCGTTTACGCTGCCTCAAGTTCAGATCCCTCCAACTGAAGATGTACTGAATACTCTAATGATCTGTGAAGACCTCACAATGAACCCAGATAATGCCGATACAACTTAATCACAAAAACTATGACCTCCAACTTTAAATCATTGGTGGGATAGTTTCTTCTCATGGGTCTTCAACTGTCTAGAAGCATAGGCGATCACATTACCTTTATGCAATAGAAAACCACCTAACCCGACTCTAGGAGAATCACAATAAATAGTGAAGTCTACACCCTTGTTGGGTAAAGGAAAAATATGATACAAAGTCAACAAGGTCTTGAGGTTTTAAAAGCGCTCCTCACACTCATCAGACCACTCGAAGCTCACACTCTATCAAGTCAATCTGTTCAAAGGATATGTAAATGTCGAGAAGCTCTGCATAAATCATTTCTAATAGCCTGCAAGTCCCACAAAACTCTAAATCTTAGTAACAAACGTAGGTTTGGTCTAACCTCTAATTGCCTTAATTTTGGCTGGATCTATTTGAAAACCCTCTGTGGACACCACGTGTCCCAAAAATGCCACAAAATCAAGATAAACTTGTACTTTGAGAACTTGTCGTATAACTTCTTTTCCCTCAACCTCTGGAGCATAATCGCTAAATGCCGATTGTAATCATCCTCAGTATTGTATTACACCAAGATGTCGTCAATGAACACTATCACAAACGAATCCAGATAAGGTCGAAACACCCAGTTCATCAACTCCATGAACGTTGCAGGTGTGTTAGTCAAACCAAAGAAATCACAAGAAACTCATAGTGCCCATAACGAGTCCCGAAAGCTATGTTAGGGATATCTGATGCCCTAATTTTCAGATGATGATAACTGAACCTCAAACTAATCTTAGAAAACAAGGATGCATCCTGAAGCTGATCAAACAACTCATCAATACGAGGAATATGATACTTGTTCTTCAATGTCACTTTTTTCAAGTATTGATAATCCAAACACATCCTCATGGTTCCATCCTTCTTGCTCACAAACAACACAAGAGCACCCCATGGAGAAACACTAGGGTGAATAAACCCTTTACTCAACAAGTCCTATAACTTATCTTCAATTTATTCAACTCAGTTGGAATCATACGATAAGAAGAAATCGAGATGGGCTTGGTGGATTGTAGTGTCATATGCATAAATGTGGCACACTTCAAACTTATGAACAAGATTGTACTCGACGTAGCTTGTCAGACATCGTAGAATCTTTAAAAAACCTGATTCTCTGATTACCAAGTTTGTCACAACCTAAAGTACACCCTAGATGTGACATTGAAAATAGGACCCCGAGAGGCCCTAAACTAGCCACTTGACATAATCATGATGTAAAAGAAATATAGCAAGATAGAATCGATAATAAATATCTTATATCATATGAGGAAACTAAATATAAATGCGGGATACTAACTAGGTTTTACATAGACTTTCTAACATCATAGGAGTAGTTGGAATGTAGCCCATATATCACATGCAAGTCTGAAAATGAAAAGACAATACAAGAAATAAAGCATCAGTGGCTTTTTCCTCAGAGCACGAGGACCGACCAATCCACCGTGCTAGTAGAACAAACCAACCTAGCCACAAGCCGGATGAGGAATACCATACCCTATATTATAAAACAATATAGGCACAAGTATGCATAAATAAATTAAATAATATTAGTATGGAGAAATGCATAAAAACATAATAATGATAATTTGAGGAACTTTAAACATGATATGCCTGACTAAGTAAAACATATAAAAAATCTTTAAAGAATCAATGGCTCATAATCAAGGTCAATGCATACTTAAAACCTAAGGAAGGCTTTCATAAAACCTTTGAGGAAAATACTGTTCATTTGTGGGATATTTACCATTAAACGACAATAGGACAATTTGAGCTATACATGGAATTCAATATGACCCTCACACCGAAAAATGGGAAACTATTTGCCATGGTAGATTCATAATTGCTTTTGTGGATGCACTAGCTTTGTCGTTTAAGACAATCCTACGGGGATACATAGTTCAGGACAAGGAAATTTCTACTCAAGAACAAATCTTTACTAGCTGTAAGACCTCTATTCTAGAGTCCTCCCGGTTCCAAGTAAATACCAACGGAAAAGACATAATCAAATAAAATACTTGGAAAGACATAATTAAACTACCCCATTTCTTAGGTTTATAAAAAAATCGTATTTCATAGGTTTCTAATCTTCTAAGTGCATACTTCTTAACTCTGTGCACTTATCACGATCCAAAGTATACCCTAGATGTGACATGGCATACAAGACCCTAAGAGGCTCCATATAAGCTACTTAGCATGCATCATATTAAATTATAGAGATTAAAAGATTTAAAAGACAGTTTCAACATATAAAGTTTTATAGAAATAAAGAGGAATCTAAACATCGTCTCAAAGCCATTTAGTATAGAAGAGTTTATCGAGGAGTAGCCCGTACATCAAGTTCAAAAACTAAAAGTAAAGGCAAAAGGAAAATCAAATTCGGTCCTCGGAATATGAGGACTCACCAAACTTCAGTCTTCTATATGTGATCCATACCCACGAAAGTGCGAATATGTAAGGTCATTCCCTACATTTGGGGATATGTAGGCAAGAGTATGCTTTAGTACATAAATGCACTAAGTATGATAGCATGCATAAAAGTATGAAATCGTGCTAAAACATAAATTTTTATGATATGCAAAGACCAAGTCAAACATAAGATCAGAAGGTTAGAAAACATAATCGTAATCATGATCAATGCAAGTAAAATCATCTGTGAGCACATGAAAAATACTTCTTGAAGTAACCTTAGTTCATTATTATTGTGGGAATTAGCCTTAACCGACATAAAAACCGTGTGAGCTATAACATGATCCCTCAGTGTCTTCCACACATAAAAGAGTTGTCCTACTTACCAAGGTAGAACCATGAATCTGAGCTAAAGTAGATCCACTAGCTATTATTTGTCTATACACTCATCCTATGGGGGCACGTAAGTAAGGGATAATGAGATTGCTACTAGAAAACCCGACTTCAACACGGAAGAGCTTCCATCAAAATATTCTTTCGGTGCTAAGCATAAATCTCACAAAGTAGTTATTAATCTTAGCTTGTCTTATCTTTAAAAGACATGGGTAGTCTCCACTTGTCTTATCATATGATAACTCCTAAGACCATGAATAAGAAAACCTCTCACCGTCCATGATATTTTCATATCATCTTTTAAGGTCCACATTCATTCACTTCATGCTAGAGATGCCCTGTTAATACTAATGGAAATAGTTTTAAAATCGTGGCCTATAATCATTGATGGCATATCCGAATACCATGCTAATTAAGACCTAATTTAGGAAAATAGCCCAAAAAGCATTGAAGGCAAATCAAGATATCATTCATGTCATGTGGCCAATCTTCATAGAACATATATACAATCTCATCTATAAGCTTTCTTGAGTCATAAACTTACTTTCATGAACATGCATTCTTTTCAATAATTCATAAGCTTCATCATGTTTTCAAAGTCGATGCATCCCCAACTTCATTAAATCAATCTCATCAAAAGCACATGCATATCTTCATAAATTCATCTTTCATGGGTTATGATCAAAATCATGGGTTATGCATGGGTACATGAGAAATCAACTTAAAAACATGGAATTACTTCAATTCATGCATAAAAAGTCATAAAACAATCAATTAAATCAATAATTAAGAGAACCCATGGCAATTGAAGAAAACTCTAACTTAATTGGGGAATCGAGCTTTACAAAATTGGAGAATCTGGAAACTCCATGAATGGCAAAGATACATGGATGAAAACTATCATACCTTGGAGTTCAAAGCCCAAAATCTATGGTGGATTGGAGACTTGAATCTTGAAACCCTAAGTTGACTCCTTCTTCTAGAGATAAATATTTGGGGAAGAGCTTAGATCAATTTGAGAATTTTAGAAGAATGAACTGAATTGGGTGATTTGGGTGTTTAAAATAATTATATAGGGCTTTGGGTAGAAGGAAAAATGACATAGTATTGAATTAAAATAATTGGGGAAAAGTTCCAGAAGTGCATGCCTGAAAACTACCGAATTGGCATCAAGGAGGCCAAAACGGGTCGTACACTACCACGGACCGTCAAAAGGGTCGTGAAGAAATTATGCCTGACATTGCTTCACTATTTCGGGCATAAAGTTATACTCTGAGCTTGGAATTAGGCAAACTCGGTAGCGTTGGAAAGAGGACACAAAGATCTTTAATTTGATAGGATATGAGCCACCTAATTAATTTTGTGCTAAAATATATGATCGTTTGAAGTTGACCGTAAACTCTAAGTCTAATGAAACCTCTTCATGGACGCCTTCACGGTTCGTGTGGGGATTCACGGGCCATTGTGATGCTCGTGGCCCTTGATGAGTATCTAGGAGAGAGCCTCTACTGACTTAACCCACTTGACGACCACTTTTACGGTCCATGATGCTCACCATAAGCCATCTGAGGGTCCTTGGGAGGGGAACCTTTTTGGGCAACTTTGGGAACGACTTCACGAGCACCAAAACGGGCCGTGGTCCCCTTTATGGTCCATATAGGGCTCCGTGGAGGGTCCTATGGTCCAGTTTTGAGCTTGTGACTTGCCCGCTTGACCCCTTTTTATCCTTTCCCGAATCTGAGGTGTTACATTATCTCCCCTTTTGAAACATTTATCCTCGAATGGAACTCAAACTAGCACGAATAAAGTTGGAGGGAAACTAATAACCCAATCATTAATGCAACTTCATAAAACATCACATAACCAAGGAGGAACCTCGATTCCAAGCTAGAACATATTCAAAACATCATAAGGAAGATAGGAACTAGACCTAGCAGCCCAACATGAATGCAATCACATAAATTCAAATATCTGAGGAGGAAACTTCAACTCCAAGCTAAAGCATGTTCAAAACATCTTTTCATAAGGTTTATATGCAACTCATACTCAAATGCACAGAAGCATGAATAAATCTATTCGATAAACTAAATCATATTTTTGAAAATCAAAATTTTCATGAGCATGCATGCATGAGGAAACAAGAGGATGACTAAAACACAAGAGTCCTAAAGTCTAAACCATGAGGGCTAAGGCCTCAAGCTAGACTCCAAGATAGAAGGAAAGAGATAGGGATACTAAGAAGTCACATCACCTCCAAACTTTCACCCACCAAACCATAACAAGGAACTCTTCCAAAACCAACATAGTTCTACTCACTTACCAACCATGAAGCACACTATCTCCCTTTTGGGAGCAAACCCCACTAGTCTTTTCAAATCCATCTCCCTCAATCTCAAACATGACACCAAAGTCTTAACAACCGCTAAACCATTGATACAAGTAAACACTTATGAAGTTTCCATAAGGATTTTCAAGGACTACTCCATACATGGAGTTTTATCGTATCCAATGAAACACTCAACATCAAGCAATACATAACCACAAGCTAATAGACCTTAACTTACCAATTAACTCATTTGGGGAGCCCTCATGATCTTCTTGAGTTTGAAGAGAATATTACTTATGTTGTTTCCAACCACTACTATGACCGGAGGAAGGGTAGGGTTGAGCCCATCGACGGGTATCTCTCTTATTTCTAACAACCGAAGTACAATTCCTTATCTTATGATCCATCTTACAAAAACCAAAGCAAGCATTAGAACCGGTTAGATATTTATCCTCTTGTATTCTCCCACCCTCCCTATACTTGGGCCATATTTGTTCACAACCACCCTTACCGTGAGAACGATTTCCTCCACCGGACCTTGAATGTGAAGACTCAACATCATTCCTTTTTGCCCTCTTTGAATCCCTTATTTTCTCCATATGTTTTTCCTCTTCTCTTTGTTGTGCATGAACCATCAAACGAGAAACATCCATCTCTTTAACAAGCATGACAGTTAGGCATTCCTTGACCACTAAGTCGGAAGAACCCGACACAAACTTACTCATCCTTGCCCTTGGATCGGCAACCATAGTTGGACCATATTTAGACAATTGCATGAATTTCAAAGCATATTTCTTCACACTCATATCCCCTTGATGAAGGTTAATGAACTCAAGTGCCTTTGCCTCCCTCAACTCAAGGGGAAATAATCTATCAAGAAAAGCAACCTTAAATTTCTCCCAATCAAAAGGACCCTCATCTACCGCCCTCTCTTCTTTCCATTGGTTGAACAAAACTTGAGCAACACCCTTAAGTTGATAACCAGCCAATTTCGTCTTTTCTACCGGCGTCACTCCCATGATCATCAACACCTTATACATTTCATAAATGAACTCTTGGGTATCTTCCTCAACGTTAGACCCATGAAAATTTGAAAGATTCATTCTAATAAAGTCTCACCTTTTTCTCAGCCGTACCGACCCTTGGGTTCACCGGATGTACAACCTCTCTATTTTCTTGAGCCATCATAACTTGGACCAATGCATGAAATGTGGCTCGAAACTCATTAGTAGTCACTTGCTCGGCCAAATGGTTGATTCGCACTTGGGGAACCTCTTGTCTCACTTTTTATGAACATTTCTATTCTTTCTCACGGGAGTCCTTCGTAGATGTATTTTCTGAAAAGCATAAATATGGGTTAGGAGAGAAAGATACCTAGAGTTACACTTTTTTGCATGACTTTAGAGTAATGAAAGAAATGGAGTTACCTAAACATCTTATAGCCTCTCATTCATAAATGTGGCACGCTTCACACTCATGAACAAGACTCTATTAATGTGGTGTATGAAACTTCCTAGGACATTTCTAAACCTTGTGTTCTGAATACAAAGTTTGTCATGACCCAAAGTATACCCTAGATGTGACATAGCGTACAAGACCCTGAGAGGCCCCATACAAGACACTTAACATGAATCATACAAGATCATAGAGATTAAAAGATTTAAAAGACAGTTTCAAAATATAAAAGTTGTATAGAAATAAAGCGAAAATTTGAACATCATCTCAAAGCCATCTAGTACATAAGAGTTTATCGGGGCTTATCCCGGACATCAAGTTCTGAATCTAAAAGTAAACACAAAAGGGAAACCAAGCTCGGTCCTCAAAATATGAGGACTCACCAAACATCAATCTTCTATATGGGATCCCTAGCCATGAGAGTGCGAATCTATAAGGTCGGTCCCTACATTTGGGGAAATGTAGGCAAAAGTATGCGTTAGTACAAAAATGTACTATGTATGATAGCCATGCATAAAAGTACGAAATCATGCTAAAATAGAAATTTTCATGATATGCAAAGACCAAGTCAAACATAAGATAAGAAGGTTAGAAAATATAATCGTAATCATGATCAATGCAAGTAAAATCATCTTTGAGCACATGAGAGATACTTCTTGAAGTAACCTTAGTTCATTATTATTGTGAGAATTAGCCTTAACCGACATAAAGACCATGTGAGCTATAACATGATTATATTCCTCGGTGTTCCCACACCGAAAAGGGTTGTCCTACTTGCCAAGGTAGATACATGAATCTGAGCTAAAATGGATTTACTAGCTAATATCTATCTAGATAATCATCCTATGGGGGAACATAAATAAGGGATAAGGAGATTGATACTAGAAAACCTGACCTTAACACGGAAGAGCTTCCATCTCAATATCCTCTCGGTGCTAAGCATAAATCTGACGGAGTAGTTATTAATCTTAACTTGTCTTATCTTTAAAAGACATGGATAGTTACCAATTGTCTTTTCATAGAATAGCTCCTTAGACCATGCGTGAGAAAACCTTTCACCGTCCATGATCTTTTTATGATAGCTTTTAAGGCCCACATTTATTCCCTTCATGCTAGTTATGCCCTACTAATACTAATAGAAATAGTTTTGAAATTGTGGCCTGTAATCATTGATGGCATATCCGAATATCATACTATTAAGACCTAATTTAGGAAAATAGCCCGAAAAGCATTGAAGGAAAATCTAGATGTCATTCATGTCATGTTGCCAAGCTTCATAGAACATATACATAATCTCATCTATAAGCTTTATTGAGTCATAAAGATAATTTCACGAACATGATTTTTTTCAATAATTCATAAGCTTCATCAGGTTTTCAAAGTCAATGCCTCCCCAACTTCATGAAATAAATTTCATCAAAAGTACATGCATATCTTGATAAATTCATGTCTCATTGGTTATGATCAAAATCATGGGTTATGCATGGGTTCACGAGAAATAAGCCTAAAAACACACAATTACTTCAATTCATGCATAAAAGGTCATAAAACAATCAATTAAATCAATAATAAAGAGAACCCATGGCAATTGAAGAAAAACCTAACTTAATTAGGGAATCTTACTTTACAAAATTGGAGAATTTGGGAACTCGATGAATGGAAGGGATCCATGGATAAAAACTATCATAACATGGAATTCAAAGACAAAAGCTATGGTGCATTGGAAACTTAAATCTTGAAACCCTAAGTGAACTCCGCTGTTTTCTTCTCGAGAGAGAAATATTTGGGGAAGAGCATAGATCAATTTGAGAATTTTAGAAGAATAAATTGAATTGAATGATTTGGCGATTTTAAATAATTATATATGGCTTTGGGTAGAAGGGAAAACGATATAGTATTGAGTTAAAACAATTGGGGAGAAGACCTAAAAGTCCTTGACTAAAAACAGCCGAATTGGCATCAAGGAGGCCAAAACGGGTCATCATACACTACCACGGCCCGTCAAACGGATTGGGAAGAAATTCTGCCTGCCAGTGCTTCACTATTTCGGAAATAACTTTTTACTCCAAGCTTGGAATTAGGCAAACTCGGTGGCGTTGGAAAGAGTACTCAGAGATATTTAATTTCATAGGTCATGGGACACCTACTTAATTTTGTGCTAAAATATATGATTATTTTAAGTTGACCCTAAACTCTAAGTCTAATTAAACCTCTAGACGGATGACTTCACGGTCCGTGTGGGGCTTCACGGGCTGTTGTGATGCCTGTGGACCTTGAACAGTAGCTAGGAGAGAGAACCTACTAACTTGACTTACTTCACGACCACTTGTACGGTCCGTAATGCTCATTACGGGCTGTTTAAGGGTCCGTGGGAAGGGAACATTTTTGGGCAAGTTTTGGAACGACTTCACGAGTACCAAAATGGGCCGTGGTCCCCTTCACGACCCATCTAGGGCACCATGGAGGGTCCCATGGTCCAGTTTTAGGCTTGTGACTTGCCTGCTTGACCCCTTTCTAGCCTTTCCCAAATCTGAAATGTTACAACACTTCTACTACTAGTTCATAATTCATAATATTTTTTGGATTAAAATACAACTTAAGAATTATAGTACATAATTCCCTCTTAAAAGGTATCACCAGAAACAAGGTCTGAAGAAAAGAATCAAAGAGCACATCTTGCTTTTAGCTTGACCGCATGATTCATATGAATAATGGTGTATTTTTTTGAATTAATACACTTACGCACACTAATGGTGCTCTCTCAAACCCTTCTAAGATATCTGGACTTTCTGAAGACTTTTTTCTAAGAGTAACTCATCGAAAATGATATGAGCTTTCCTATTTCAACCACCTTGAGTATGAGGAGAAGTCGAATGGATTCAAGAAATGCATGATTTTGAAAAAGTGGGGCACTCACAACCATAAATAAGCTCTTATTGACACGCCTTCATAGACACCTTAGGACACTTGAAATCCGTGGTTTGATACCAAGTTTGTCACACCTCGATCCTACACTCCAGCTATGGTCAACACTCTAGAACCATTGTTGCTACACAAATGAACCCTTGTCTTGGTTGACTACTAGGCAGAAGACTCACCCAAGTATAAACAAGCATCATAAATGAAGAAAATATTTAAAAAAGTTCACTGAATCTCAAAATTATCTGAAAATACTGAGTATGAATCATAATGTTTTAAATAAAATATCTAAAACTGAATATAGAATGACCCTCCAAAATTATCTATCTATGAAGCCTCTACTGTATAAAAATAGCTGTCAAGGCAAGACCCAAGAAACCTCAAAATGCTACTACCAAAAAAATATTAATCTGGATTCTTCCGAAAGTGAGGAGGTCTCACCAAAGTTGACGAGCATATGATGTGATATCAAGGGTAGTCCTATTGATGATCCTAAGTTACTAAATCTACATTATGAAAAGATGCAGTTCGAATGACATCTATATATTGAATGTACGAGTATGTAATAAGGCTTAATCAAACAAATAACTAAACTTAAAAGATTGAAGCTAATTCAACTGAAGAATAATATAAATCATGATTACATATACTCATATAATGCTCATAGGTATGAAAATTACTTATCATCTTAAATCATATATGAGGCTCAACTCAAAAGTCATACCTTAAAATAACATGTATTTAGGTTGTAATTCCTATCATACTTGTTTTCATTTTTAAAAGCCATAAGGGTTTGAATGACCATAAAAATCATGCTAAATTAGTATCATAAGGTTTTAATACTTAAGTGAAATAATAAAAACATAGCTTATTGAAAAAAGATCATAATTTCATATAAGCCCATGCTTTACTTCTAATGATCGTATGAAATTCTTCAGAATCAAAATACTTAAGGCATTATAACAAAAATAATACTCTCATTGAAGTCTTACATACCTAGAAGAACAATGTTCTTAGATAAACTTGAATACAATCTTGGAAGATGAAGTGTTGAGAAGAGTCTTGGAATGAATACCTTAAATTAAAATATGTTAAAGAGAATCTTGATCAAGGAGACTTTAGATCTTGGTAAATTGGAGAAATATCTTTCTTGGATTCTTGATCTTTGAAGAGGAGAATTAGGGATTTTGAGAGTTTCTATACATAAAATGATGATATTAGGTATTTACATGGACTTTGGGAAGTAAATTATGGGTAAAAGGTCATGAATACGATTCTGGAAAAGTATGAAGATCATAAAAACAAAAATGACCTTTTAATGAATCACGTCGGCAAAATTAGCGATCATTAGGTCTGTTCGCTGAGATATTTAGCGGTTCGCCAAATGGAAGTTTAGATCGCCAAAATAGACACATACTTAAAGTTTTCAAGAAAAGTAGTTGAGATAATTTGGTTATTCGCCAACCTATTGAGTAAGTCGCCAAATAAGCAGGTGTCCTAGGTGAATTTCAAATACCGGACACATTTCAGTAAAATAGCCTTAACTTTTTACGTTGAACTTGAAATAAGCAAAACATAGTTGCATTGGGAAAAATCCTCATAGATCTTGAATTATATAGGTCATAAGCCACCTAACTCTTTATATGTTGAGAGATATGATTGTTTGAATTTTACCTTTATATGAACTCATACGAGAAGTTAGCGGATAGGAATGCTCTGAACTTGGCTTGGTATTTTAGCTCCCTTATGACCCTAGATAACTTTCAGTACCCTTGGTAAGTTTCCTTAATATACCTTAGCAAGTATGGCATCACATTGTTGAAGCTGATATACTTACTTCGAATGATTTATATTTTAAGAGTAGACGTACGAGGTGTTACAAAATGATTTGGGTCTTAGCTTAGAAATTTTCAGGGTGTTTCAACAACTTAGTTCCTTGTAGACTTACATAGCAGATTGGGGTATGATAGTTAGGACACTACTTAGCTCAACTTGCTCTTTTGTATTTTTTTTGTCATCTAGATATACCTGGTGTGTACACAGGTTACTGTGGGTGTACTGGTGATTTAGCAGCTACTTGTGGAATATGAGTAGGAGTTGGTCCCTAAAGAATCTAAGGTGGTCTTGTGCCTTTCCTTTAACCAGAGTGATGATGAAAAATGGATATTGGAGTCATTGGATTATGTTTTCAATTGTTAGAGCATGTTTACCTTATTATTGCTCCTTTTTTAGGCTCCCGGTGCATCTCTTTTAGCCGGGTTCAGTCCGCGCTTGTATCATCCCTTTGGTAAGTTTAAGTCTTGACTGTGTGATTATGTTTTTGTTGATTTAATTCAAGTAATGACAAAGAGGTCCTATATTATATTTCCCTTTGATCCAATTCATGTTCTTAGTTGGTGAGTCTATTGTAAAAACCTTTTATCCTATTAGAGTTCTGACGAAGAGGTCCTATCTTATATTTCCTTTTGATTTGATTCAAGTTCTAACTGGGAGATTTGATTTTGATGTACCTTTTGAACTGATTCAAGTTATAACAGGGTGATTTTGTTTGATTATTTGATTCCTTTTCCACAATTCTAGTCTGGGAGAGGTTGTGGAAGTTCTTGTAATATCCTCAAGTTCTCTTATTAGTTTCTAGCTATTATGTTTACCTTTCTGGTTATGGGGGTCCGTTCAGGTTTTACTTAAACTATCGCACTAGTGTACCTTCTGGGCTTATTGGCGTCTAGTTAAGGTTAACTAGATGTACTTACTTCTTATCTATTCTTAGTACACTCTTGTACATTCCTTTTTGTTTCCCATTGTTTGACCACTTCGTGTTTAATTTTTGCATTTCCTTTACTTCTATTACTCAGTCGGCCTATGATACCTACTAGGTACATATTGTTTAGGGTACTCATACTACACTCTGCATCTATTTTGTAATGCAAGTGTGAGCACCAGTTACCAATACGATATCGAGATTACAGTTGCCAGATCAGAAGGCAAGGGTAGGCACATGATGTTCTAGAATTTACTTGTATCCATTTGTATCTTGTTGGCTAGTCTTTCGATTTTGGGAAAAGTCTTTTTATTTTGGGTCTTTTTTGGGATTTCTTCTCTTTTGTTTAGCATTTCTATACTTGTGACTTCTTGGTTTTGGGAGGGATTCTCTTATTGTATATATATTTTGGCTTGCTTCTGCTTTATCTTCGGTTTCTATATGTAAATTTTTTTCTTTCGCTTTGGTTATATCCTTCTACTTATTACTTGTCGTTCTAGGTTATGGGTTACTAACCTACTGGTGGGTTATAATAGGTGCCACCATAATTTGAAAAATCGAGTCATGATAAAACATTTATTTAAAAGATTAAAATTTATCTTCTTATGTTTTCTATTATGTTTACACATATTATTTTGATTAGTTTTCCTTTTTACAATTATGGAATATTGATTAAACTAAAAACTAGTTTAGAAAATGTTTGTCACACCCCGAGGCTACCCCTTGGCGTAAACACGGGACCTAGGATCATGAGTGACCCCAAGCTAACCCTGTACTGGCATATCATAAGCATACTTAAAGATTTACTGAAATGAGAAATACTGTGCGGAAGCTAAAAATCATAATTAAACTGAAATGACGGGGAATACCCAATATTGTCTGAATATATATGCTATGAGTTAAATAACAACTGAAAGATCAAACTCCAAGCAAAAACTAAATCTAACTATGTCTGAAATAAGCCTCTAATTGACTAGAGATGCTGGGACATGCCCCAACTTAACTCTAGCAAAACTGAAAATAAAAAGACTGAAAATGAAAGAAAACATGTCTATCGTCCTCGAAGCATGAGGTGCCACCCCCCGAAGCTACCCCTGAGCGTAAACACGGGACTTAGGATCACGAGTGACCCCAAGCTAACCGTGTTGGCATATTATAATCATACTAAGGTAATTGAAATAAGATAATTCTTTGCGGAAGTTTAAAACATATCATAAAATGAAATGATGGGAATACCCATTCTAAGTCTGAATATATAAAACTGAGTTTAATGACAACTGAAATATCAAACTCAAACTAAAACTTATTCTAGTACTATGTCTGAATAAAACCCTCTAAAAGACTACAGATGCTGAGAGATGTCCCCAGCTAACTCTAGAAAACCGGAAACTAATGGACTGAAAATAGAAAATAACATGTCACTCATCCTCAAAGTGCTGAACTGGAGATCAGGAACCGATCTATACGTGATTTGAGTGCTGAGGACCTGAACCTACATCACGAGAAGATGTAGCGCAGAATATGCGTCAGTACTTGTAAGGTATTGAGCATGCAGGATAGGATAAAGCTGAATAATATAAACATAACTGAACAAAGCAATAAGAGAAATGATATAATCTGAATAAGATGGAAATACTAAAATATACTAAATACTGAGCTAAATGAATGTAATGACCAAGTATAAACATCCTGAGAATGAGTACTGAACTATAACTGATAACTTGGTCAATACACTAAAATTTGATTGTGGGAGCTACTGTTAACTGACATATCACCACGAGAGCTATCCGTGGAGTCCGATGTATCACCCCATCGAGAGGACCTAATATACCTTGCCAAGGGTATAAAGGCATGACTAACATGATCACTAAAATTAATGCCCACAGAGGGGACTTATCCTGCGGAGGCACGTTCTTCTGGGACTATGAGGGTGACTGACTCTTATTTCACTTGGTATTAAGCCTACTCCCAACTGATTAAGTAAATAACACATTATGAGTGAATTTATGTAATACTGAATATCTTAAAATACTGACATGCTAATTGAAAATGCAACATCAATATACTGATAATGAAACATTCTTAACTGAGGCATGTATATCTGAAATAACTGACCTAGCAAGTGTAATTCATGAACTAAACGAATCTACACAACTAGGTTTCTGAGTTTCACGCAAGAAATAAGCAACAATTCTACGAAAACATGATAATCTTATTTGGATTAGTCTAATAACTGAATCACAACATAAATCTGAAATTCTAGAAACCCTAGGTCTAAGCATGATGTAAAGAATAAAAAATCTGACTGAATTCTAGGGACCTAATGGGTGAAAGGAACCCACTAGTGAAATCCCATAGATCTGGTGACGAATTCAAGGAGAAATCTTTCGATTTCGGGGCTGGAACTGAAGGAAACCTTGCTGTGTTCTTGGAGAGGGCTTGGTCGACTCTTTCTCTTTCTTTTTGTTCAACTTGATGAATTTTTTGGAGAATGAGTTGACTAGGGTAAGTTCTAATTAAGTTACTAGGCTAAAACTGAATAACACGATGTAGTTTAGGGGTCCAATGCATAGGGAAAAGACCAGACGATCCCTGACTTAAAAGCTGTCGGGAGTAACCGACAGACTGAACGATGGACCGTCGATGGACCTACGATCCGTCCTGTCAACCGTCAACTAGTCTTCAGAGAAGGGATTCTAGGGTCTCGATCTACGGACCAGAACCACAACCCATGGTCAGACCTACGGTCCGTAGGTCCGGCTGTGGGTCGACCCTTAGACAATTTTTTGCACTTTTTTTTCTGGGAAGGGCTGCAGGTGGCTATCCACAGACCCCACCTACGGTTCGTGGGTCACCCTAAGGTCCATGGGTGGTGGCCGTCGTTGGCACCTGCAACTTCTAAAATCGGCATTTTAGTCTGTCTAGGATACGTCGTGTTACATTATATCCCCCTTGGGAACATTCGTCTTCGAATGAAGACTAAACTAGTTGAAGATGGAGGGAAAGAGCTGCACACCCTACCGCTAAATACCGGAAACTAAAATTTGACTGAACTGAGTTCCAAGGACATGCAAATACGTTGAAAATGTAAGTATAACTGAAGGAAAATGATACTAAAACTGAATCTATGCATGAATGACTGAAAAACTGGAGAGGAACTATTACCTTAAGATGGAATGGGATCGGAAGGAAAGAGATGGGGATACTTAGCCTTCATGGCTGGTTATGCTTTCCAAGTTTCTCCCTCTACGCACTGACTCCTCCATAAAACCATATATGAAGCGACTTTTTTGTTTCTCAACCTTTGAACATGAAAATCAAGAATCTCAACTGGCACGTCCTCATAAGTGAGACTATCCTTCACAATCACACTTTCCAATGGTACTATAGATGCTGAATCACCCACAGACTTCTTCAACAATGAAATGTAAAAAACCAGATGCACTGCTGCTAGCAACTCTAACTCATAAGCCACTTTACCAACTCTTTTCATTATCCTGTAAGGGCCTACATATCTAGGACTGAGCTTCCCTTTCTTGCCAAATCTCATAACCCCTTTCATAGGTGACACCTTATGGGAAAACCCAATCATCAATTTGGAACTCCAAGTCCCTTCTCCTTACATCTGTATAGGACTTCTGGTGACTCTGGGCTGTCTTAAATCTATCTCTAATGAGATGAACCTTTTCCATAGCATCATGAACCGAATCTGGCCCTATCAAGGCTACTTCACCTACTTCAAACCAACCAATTGGCGATCTATATCTACGCCCATATAATGCCTCAGAAGGGGCCATCTGAATGTTGGAATGGTAGCTATTATTGTAGGCAAACTCTATAAGAGGAAGGTGATCATCCCAACTACCCTTGAAGTCGATCATGCAAGCTCTTAACATGTCCCCTAAGGTATGAATAGTACGCTCTGCCTAACCATCCGTCTGTGGATGAAATGTTGTACTGAGATTAACTTGAGTACCAAGACCTTTATGAAATGACTTCTAGAAATGAGAGGTAAACTGAGGACCTCTATCTGAGATGATAGACAAAGAAACCCCATGAAGACTGGCTATCACATTAATATAAAGCTTGGCTTAGTCCTCTGCCGAATCTGTCGTCTTAACAACCAAAAAGTGCGCAGACTTAGTAACTCTATCAACTATTACCCAAATTGAATCATGTTGTCTGCGAGTATGAGGTAAACCTGTAATGAAGTCCATATTTATCACTTCTCACTTCCATATAGGAATGTTGATCTCTTGTGTCATACCTCCTGGTTTATGATATTCTACTTTCACTTGCTGACAATTAGGGCACTTAACCACAAAATCTACTATATCCTTTTCATGCCATTCCACCAAAAGACTTCCCGTAGATCACGGTACATCTTAGTGGCACCTGGATGAATAGAATACCTGGAGTTATGGGCTTTTGTAAGAATTTTCTGTCTCAACTCACTCACCTTAGGAAAACATAAACGACCCTGATAGTGAAGCACACCATCTCTCCCTTGGGAGAAAACCTCAAGTTTCTGTTGATGAATTGCACCCTTCAGTTGAAGTAATATAGGATCACTTTCTTGCTTTTCCTTAACCTCCACTACCAATGAAGATTCTGACCCATTCTGAACTGTTAAACCACCATCTGATATGCTCATAAGTAGAACTCCCAAGCGAGCAAGCCTGTGAACATCTTTTGCTAGTTCTTTCGTTTTTTCCTCAACATGCGCTACACTACCCATAAATAGCCTACTAAGATCATCAACCACTATATTGGCCTTACCAGGATGGTAAAGCACATTCATATCATAGTCCTTGAGGAACTCAAGCCATATCCTCTGGTGAAGATTCAACTATTTCTGGGTGAACATATACTGAAGGCTCTTATGGTCTATGAACACGTCTATGTGAACACCATACAAGTAATGTGTCCAAGTCTTTAGGGTAAATACTACTGCTGTAAGCTCTAGGTCATGAGTCGAATAGTTCTTCTCATGCACCTTAAACTATATAGAAGAATATGCTATAACCTTACCTTGCTGTATCAACACACAACCAAGGACGACTCTGGATGAATCACAATAGATCATATAACAGTCTGAACCCTCTAGTAGAGTTAAAACAGGAACTGTAGTCAACCTAGTTTTCAATTCTGAGAAGCTCTTCTCACACTCTTCTTAACACTAAAACTTAACCTCTTTCTAAGTCAACTTAGTCAATGGGGAAGCTATGGATAAAAATCCTTCCATGAACCTTCTGTAATAACTAGCTAGACTCAAGAAACTTGTGATATATATATAGGAGAGGTAGGTCTGGGCCATTGTTTCACTGCTTCTATTTTCTGAGAATCCACTCGGATCCTTTTGCTAGATACTATATGACAAAGGAAAGTAATAGATTGCCACCAAAACTCACATTTGCTAAACTTAGCAAATAATTGGCGATCTTTGAGAATATGCAAGACAACTCTCAAATGAGTCGCATGTTCTTCCTCATTCCTAGAGTAAATGAGAATATCATTAATAAAAACGATAACGAACAAGTCCAAATACTGCTTGAACACCCTGTTCATCAAATCCATGAAAGTTGCAGGAGCAGTGGTTAGTCCAAATGACATAAGTATAAATTCATAATGACCATACCGAGTTTTGAAGGTTGTTTTCGGTATGTCACTCTCTATAACTTTGAGCTGATGATAATCATATCTGAGGTCTATCTTCAAGAAATAACTAGTACCCTGAAGTTGGTCGAACATGTCATCAATCCTAGGAATATGGTACTTATTCTTGATTGTGACTTTGTTCCAATGTCTATAATCAATGCACATCCTGAGAGACCTATCTTTCTTTTTCACGAATAACAGTGATGCACCCCATGAGAAAATACTAGGTCTGATGAAGTCCTTATCTAGAAGGTCTTTCAACTGCTCTTTCAATTCCTTAAGCTCAGCTGGAGCCATTCTGTAAGGAGGAATAGAATTAGGTTGGGTATCTAGAAGGATATCAATTCCAAAGTCGATTTCCCTTTCAGAAAGAACTCCGGGAAGATCTTTTGGAAGCACTTCTGGAAACTCATTAACTACTGGGACTGACTCAAGAGTTGGGGTTTTGGAGCTTGAATCGTTAACCTGAACTAGATGATAGAGATAACTCTTAGAGATCATCTTCCTGGCCTTAAGATAAGAAATGAATGGACCCATAGGCACTAAGCTACTACCCTTCCATTCTAGGATTGGCTCGTCTGGAAACTGAAAATGAATGATCATGGTTCTACAAGCGACTGAGGCATAAAAGGAGTGTAACCAATCCATGCCTAGAATGATATCGAAGTCTACCATTTCTAACTCTACAAGATCTGCTGAGGTGACTTTCTAGGAGACTATGATAGGGCAGTTTCTGTACACCCATCTAGCAATAATTGGGTCACCGACTGCAGTAAAGACTGAGAAGGGTTCGGAGAGAGTTTCTGGACAGACACCGAAGTTTACTGCTATATATGGAGTTACAAAGTAAAGAGTAGCCCCTGGATCTAACAATGCATAAACATATAAATGAAAGACTCATAACGTACCAATAACCACATCAGGAGAATCTAACTAATCCTGGCGAGCTTGCAGAGCATACAACCTGTTCTGACGTTGACCGTCACCTGTACTAGATGAGTTACCCTGCTGAGTCGGGAGACCTGTTGGTGCTGCTGAAGTTGTAGACTGAGCTCTACCATTGTTACCTCCCTGACCCTGTTTAGAAGAAGAGTATTCCCTCAAGCTGTGACCAGTCTGATCACACCCAAAACATCCATCTTTTCCTGCAGGACACTCACCCGGATGGTTCTTACCACACTTTGGACAAGTTGGTAGGTTCTAGTAAGAGAAATACTTCCCTATGACTTAGAGCCTGATGCCCTACCTTTCTGATCCTGTTGAGACCTGAAGGATGGAACACTAACTGATGAAGGTGCTAGAGCTGAAGATTTCCGCTGAAACTGCAAGCGATTTTCACCACCCGATTTATGTTGAGAATACTCATAGTTGCTTGTCCTAGCCTTTTTGTTCTCCTTAGCCTGTTCCCTAAGCTTATCTCTCTCAACCTACTGAGCATAGTCATAAGCCTAGAGATGTTCATATCTTCCAGTAACATAGCATTTATACACTTTGTTTTCACCAAGTCTGATACCCCAAATAGAAACTTACTCATCTGAGCCCTAGAATCAGCAACCATGTGTGGAGCATACCTAGAGAGTCTGGTGAACATAAGTCCATACTCTTGGATTATCATGGAACCTTGTCTCAAATTCATGATTCCTGAGCCTTAGACTCTCTCAACTCTCTTGGAAAGAACCTGTCTAGAAAAGCTCTAGTAAAACACTCCCAAGTCACATGAGCTGCATTCTCATCCATGTTTTCCTTTCACTGTGTAAACCATATGTGAACCACATTCCTAAGCTGGTAGGACGCCAACTCTACCCTATCATTTCCTGTCACTTGCATCACCCCAAAGATTTTCTTGACCTTATCAATGAAGTTCATGGGATCCTCACCAATATGTGACCTTAGAAAAAAAGGTGGGTTCATCCTAAAAAAATCACGGACCCTAGCTGTTGCTATTCCACCACTAGCATTTGCAGGCACTGGAACCTGTTGATTGTTCTAGTTAGCTACACTCTGGTCCAACAGTTGAATGGTATTCCGAAACTCTGCATTTGAAACCTCATGGTCTGGGACTAGAAGAGTTGAATTACCGTTGCGTGCATTAGCATTCCTGGGGTAAGCTCTACGAGGAGGCATGATGTGAGAACACATAGCGATGGATTAGAAAGGAGATCATACCAACATACGATAAGAATATCAAGAAAGTGAAGTTTTTCCTAAGACACTTTGTAGCCTCCCCCTCATAGGTGTGGCGCGCTTCAGCTCATGAAAAGGACTCTACTTAGTGCGGCTTTTCAGACATTCTAGGACTTTTGAACCTAGTTCTCTGATACAAAGTTTGGCACGCCTCAAAGCTACCCCCATGGCGTAAACATGAGACCTAAGATCACGAGTGACCCCAAGCTAACCTTGCTGGCATATCATAAGCATACTAAGGTAACTGAAATAAGATAATTTTGTGCAGAAGATTAAAACATATCATAAAATGAAATGATGGGGAATACGCATTCTAAGTCTGAATACATAAAACTAAGTTAATGATAACAGAAAGATCAAACTCAAACTAAAACTGAATCTAGTACTATGTCTGAATAAAAGCATCTAAATGACTAGAGATCCTGAGACATGTCCCCATCTAGCTTTAGCAAAACTGAAAGTAAAGGACTGAAAATAGAAAGATAACATGTCACTCGTCCTCGAAGAATGAGGACTCACCAGTAATGCTACTGAACTGGAGATCAGGAACCGATCTATGCGTGATCTGAATGTTGAGGACCTGAACCTACATCATGAGAATATGTAACACAAATTATTCATCAGTACTTGAAATGTACTAAGCATTTAGGATATGATAAAGTTGAATAATATAAACATAACTGAACAAAGCAATAAGAGCAATGATATAATCTGAATATGATCGAAATACTGAAATATACTGAATACTGAGCTAACTGAATGTAATGACCAAGTATAAACATGCTGAGACTGAGTACTAAACTATAATTGATAACCTGGTCAATACACTAGAATCTGACTGTGGGAGCTACTGTTGATCGACAAAAACCCACCAGAGCTATCTGTGGAGTCCAATGTATCGTCCCATCGAGAGTACCTAATATACGTTGCCAAGGGTATAGAGGCATGACTGGCGTGATCACTAAAACTGATGCCCACAAAGGGGACTTATCCTTTGGGGGTACGTAGTTCTGGGACTATGAGGGTGACTAACCCGTTGTCCACTCGGTATTAAGCCTACTCCCTACTGATTATGCTAATAACACATTATGACTGAATTTCTGTAATACTGAATAGCTCAAGATATTGATATGCTAATTGAAAATGCAAAATTAACATATTGACAATGAAACATTCTTAACTAAGGCATGTATATCTGAAATAACTGACCTAGCAAGTGTAAGTCATGAGCTAAACTAATCGACACAACTAGGGTTCTGAGTTTCATGCAAGAACTAAGAAACAATTCTAAGAAAACACGATAATCTGATTTGGATTAGTCTAACAAATGAATCACAACATAAATATAAAATTGTAGAAACCCTAGGTCTAAGCATGATGTAGAGAATCAAGAATCTGGCTGAATTGTAGGGACCTAATGGATGAAAGGATCTTACTAGTGAAATCCCACATACCTGGTGACGAAATTCACGAAGAAATCTTTCAATTTTGGGGCTGGAACTTAAGGAAACCTGGATGTGTTCTTAGATAGGGATTGGTCGACTTTTGCTCATACTTTTTGTTCAACTTGATGAATTTTTGGAAAATGAGTTCACTATGGTAAGTTCTAATTAAGTGACTAGGCTAAAACTAACTAGAACGACATAGTTTAGAGTTTAAACGACGTAGTTTAGGGTTCCAATGCATAGGTAAAAGAGAAAATGACCCCTGCCTTAAAATCTGTCGCGACTAACCGACGGACCGTCGATGGAACTACGGTTCATCCTGTCAATTACCGATTGTTCTTCAGAAAGGGGATTCTAGGGTCTCGATCCACGGACCAGGACCACGACCCGTGGCCGGACCAACGGTCCATGGGTTCGGCCTTGGGTCTACCTTTATAAAATTTTTTGGACTTTTTTTCTTGGAAGGGCTGCAGGTGGCCATCCACGGACCCCACCTATGGTCTGTGGGTGGTGTCTATCATTAGCACCTGCAACTTCTGAAATCTACATTTTTTTCTGTCTAGGATACAGGGTGTTACAAGAAGACTCGCCATTGATACTGCTGAATTGGAGATCGGGAACCGATCTATACGTCATCTGGATGCTGAGTACCTGAACCTACATCAGAAGAAGATGTAGCGCAGAGTATGCGTCAGTTCTTGAAAGGTACTGAGCATGCATGATAGGAAAAAGCTGAACAACATATACATAAATGAAATGAAGTATGCTGAGCAATGATATAAGATGAATATGATGAAAATATTGAACATGAACTAAACTGAATGCAATGACCAAGTACATAACATACTGAAACTGAATACTCAGATATAACTGGTAACCTGGTCAATACACTAGAATCTGACTGTGGGAGCTACTAATAATTGAGATAAAACCACGTGAGCTAAACGTGGACTCCGATGTATACGCCACATCGAGAGGACCCAATATACCTTGCTAGGGGTATAAAGGCATGATTGGCGTGATCACTAAATATGATGCCCACAGAGGGGACTTAACCTATCGGGGCACATAGATCTGGGACTATGAGGGTGATTGACCCTAGTCCACTCGGTATTAAGCCTACTCCAAACTAGCATCTATACAATACAACATTAGTGAATATAAACTGGATAGCTCAAGATTCTGACATCCTAACTGAAAATGCAACATTAAATACGTATAATGAAACATTTGTAGATTGATGTATGAATATCTGTATAAACTGATCTAGCAAGTGTAATTCATAAACTAAACGAATCTACGCAACTAGGGTACTGAATTTGACACAGGAATTAATCAACATAGTTACGAAAATGTAATATTCTGATTAGGATTAATCTAACAGCTAAATCATAGCAATAATCTCAAGTTATATAAACCCTAAGTCTAAGCATAATGAAGGGAATCAAGAATCTGACTAAATTCTAGGGACCTAATGGGTGAAAGGAACCCACTAGTGAAATCCCATATACCTGGTGACGAATTCCACGGAGAAATCTTTCGATTTCGGGACTGGAACTGAGGGGAATTTACTGTGTTCTTAGAAAGGGTTGGTCGACTCTTTCTTCTCCTTTTCATTCAATTTGGATGAATTTTGGAGAATGAATTAACTAGGGTAAGTTATGATTAAGTTACTAGACTAAAACTAACTAAAACGATGTAGTTTGGGGGTTAAACGACGTAGTTTTGGTGTCTACTGCATAGGGAAAATACCAAAATGACCCTGACTAGAAAGCTGTCGGGGCTAACCGACCGGCCTGATCGATGGACCGTTGATCGACTAACGGACGGTCGTGTTTGTCCGTCAATCGAGTTCAGAGGAGGGGTTATGGGGGTCTTGATCCACGACCCTTGGTCTGACCTACAGTCCGTAGGTCCGGCCATGGGTCGACCCACAGAGGATTTTTTTCTGGGTTTCTGGGTAGGGGCTCCAGGTTGCCAACCACGAATCCCACCTATGGTTCGTGGGTCAACCTACGGTGCGTACGTGCCCCCGTTGGTGGCATCTACAACTTCTAGAATTCTGCATTTTTTGTTTCCTAGAATACGGGGTGTTACAAAGATTTCACTGAGGGTCATGTATAGGTTGGTGAGTATCATATAATAATAAAAAGATAATTAAGTAGGATTTAATTTTTAACATATTTGAAATTTGTATAAAATTTCTTCTAAATGTATTTTCTTCCAAAATTGGAAAAAATAATAATTTAATACTATAATAAAACATATTTTCTATAAACTTATGTCCATGTTTTATGGATACTACTTATTATAATTTAAACAACACTAATTATTTTCCTTATAAGAAAAGATTGACTCAAAAAGCTTTTCTAGTATAAGACCGGATCCAAATGCTACATATAATTCAAGAAGATACACCCTCATTTAAATTTATTCCAAAATAGTTATTGTTGACGATAAAAAAATTCTGTAATTCAAACTATTCAAAAGATTTCATATATATATATATATAAATATTCATAAGGTTCAATCTTAGGCAAAGACAAGAACAAGAACAAGAACAAGAACAAGAAGAAGAACAAGACCAATAACAAGAACAAGAACAAGAACAAGAACAAGAACAAGAACAACAACAATTATGGAATATTGATTAACCTCAAAAATAATTTAGAAAAAAAATTCACAGAGGGTCATGTAATAGGTTGGTGTGTATCATATATCTATAAAAAAACAATTAACTAGGATTTAATTTTTAAAGTATTTGAAAGTAGTATAAAATTTCTTCTAAATGTAATTTCTTCCAAAATTGGAAAAAATAATATTTTAATACTATTAGAAACATATTTTCTATAAACTTATTACCATGTTTTGTGGATACTACTTATTCAAATTTAAACACTACTAATTCTTTTCCTTATAAGAAAAGATTGACTCAAAATGTTTGGCTAGTATAAGACTGGATCAAAAATCTACATATAATTCAAGATGATACACTCTCATTTAAGTTTATTCCAAAATAGTTATTGTTGACATTAAAAAATTCTCTAATTAAAACTACTCACCAAATTTTAGAATTCAAAATTTTCTTATATATATAAGGGTCAATCTTAGGCAAAGACAAAAACAAGAACAACAACAACAAAGCTATTCTTGAACAAACACATATATCCTCATATTCCTCCTCTTTAGAAATGCCTAGAAACAAAGTAATATTTTCTTTGATTTAAAATGAAACTGATAGAAAAGTGTCATATAAGAAATGACACAAAGGGTTCTTGAAAAAGGCACAAGAAGTCATGACTCTTTGTGACATTGAAATGGTTGCCATTATCTATAATCCTTATAGTGATGAACCTAAGGTGTTTCCCAATCACGGTGTTGCGATCAATACCTTTTGAAAGTTTAAAGAATTGGCAACATTGGAGAGATAAAAAAAATATGGTGACAAGAGATGTATTCACCGAGGAAAGAATCAAGAAGTTGGAGAAAAACCTACTAAAGGTAAGAAAGGAAAATAGGGTAAAGGAAATTATGAATGAGATGCATGAAGTGTTGAATGGAAAAACAATTTCTATTGACATGAATCCGTGCTATTTCAACGATCTAAGTTACGTGATCAAGAAGAACCTTGAACTGGTACGCGAAGCAATGAAAAAGAATGTTAGTTTTGAGGGGTCTACATCCAATGTCCCTCAATCCAAACCTTAAACAACAATGACTTTTATGATGCCTTCATCAATTATAGATCCTCCTTTGTATGCTCCAGTGCCTTCTCCAATAACACAACAAATGGACCCTTCAGAGGAGATCCCCTCAATGGGTACATTAATTCAAATGAATAACTCCCAGAACTACTCTAGTGACATTCCAGAAAGTCCTCCATTGAGTGAGTTACTAAATTGGAATAATGATGATGTCATGACTTTGCTGGATGACCTATCACTAAACAATATTAATGATAAAGATCCAAAACCCACCAATAATATATAAAGTCTTTGGACTAGTGTGTTTCACTTATTATTATTATTATTATTATTATTAATATTGCTGTTTGATATGTTCATGTGGTCTCATGGATAATTTATGTCTTTAGCGTTTTGCATGTCTAAGTGTGGTATATGATTTTCCACATCACTTTTTCTTTGTCCTTATATTAAGGGTTTGTATGTCGTGTTTGATGAGTTATTTTTCGATGTTTGTTATTTAACGCACTTGTTAAATATATGAACAATTTACATGTTTACTAGTTTGTGATTTATTTATTTATTTGTGCTTTTATTGTTGTGATTATTCAAATCTTGTTGTTGGTACTGTTTAAAAAAAAAACCTCTTGCACTTCAAAAGTTAAAGAAATTGACTCATGTATTAAATAAATTTTCACTCTAAGCTTTTTAGGGTGAAACAACATCTAAAATTGAATATGAATTTAGAGATTAAAGAAAATTATCAAGAAGACCTGTAAAATATCCATTTTGAAATAATAAGGTGAAGTAAGAGATTCATTAACTATTTGGCTTAATTAAGTTAAAAAAAGTCATGTCTTCTAGTTTAATTTAACGGTTTATAATTAATTTTTGTAATCCAAAAATTGATAATTGTATCATCACATTTGTTAATTGGTTAAATTTTTCTCATAGAAAAAAAGAGATATTACTTTTAAAAATAACAAATAAAAAATTGGGGTGTGGAAGGGGAATTTGGGGAGAGGATTATGATGTGGAGAATCGAACCGTCACAAAAAATGAGGGAGCCTAGGTAGAGATTATAACTATGATATTCTAGACTAAAATATATTATATAAAATGTTTTTTCTATCAAAACATAACCATATAAGTTTTAATTTGATTTTTACTTATTTGTTCGTAAAATTAGAAATGTTGAAATATGAAAAATTATTAAGATAATATAACAACTAATAAAATATTATGAATTTCTACTCTAAATTTAAGAATAAAGAAATGACAACAGTATGGGATATTACTTGTCCCGACCCGATTTCCTGAGTCATTATGACACCTAGTATAACCCCCTAGTAGGTAAGCCAACCAGTACCCAGAATGACAAGTAATGCGTATAAGAGTAGAACTAAACAGAAATAGCACTAGTATTAAGAATAAGACATAGACTAAAGAAAACCAAAAACTATATTTATAAGAAACCCTCCCAGAAACTAGAAATCTTGAGTACCAAACAATCTTGAATGATAATACAAGTCCCAAAAGTGGAACACAACAACATCTCTCAAAGGAAAAATAATAGCTTAACATATATACACAAAAGACATACTGATCCAAGATGCCAAGCGCTCATCTTCGTCTCTGATACCCAAATGTTGTAAAAGATAATACAAACCATTACCATTGATAGCTGGTACTTGGACCTGCATCACGAAAAAGATGTAGAGTTTAACATGAGTACTAAAACAAAGGTACTCACTAGGCATTGTCGGCCGACTGAGTGATGTTTGCGTAATCAAGACACAACTTCTAATGCAAGTGTCTATGATCGTACAATAGTAAAGTAACCCAACCAAGGGTTGGGGTCGAGTCCCAATGGAGCGGTTCCTGAAAATTAGTGATTAAGCGTGAAAGTGCTAAAGCTAACCGTAGCTAAAGACTTTATCGAATGAAGACATGAAAAGTTAAAAGGTTTGACACGAGTGTCAATTATCGATTGGGGGTTTGTAAACAAATAAAGAGCAAAATCAACAAAAGTAAAGAGAGATAAGAATATGGAGACATGATTCTTGGGATGTGATAGGAATACGGGCTAAACTAGATCATTGGGTACATGCTTTTGATAATAAATTCGTTTAATATTTGTTACTAGGCTAGACTATAGTGGGGGTAAATTCTCTCTCGAGTAACTTACCCCGAATCAACTCAGTTTCTCTCGAACTCTGAGTTGCCACTTTGAGCACGACCTCCCCCTTATCCCACTCACTCTCTCGAGCTGAGTGTGTGGGAGAAGGACTAGGGTTCACTTTCTCGAGTTGAACCTCATGTCGACCCAATCCCACCGGCCGTCAATTTAGTAGTCTTAGTTTTACGACTTCTCTCTCGAGAAAGCCAAAAACACAAAGGTGAAATCATATTTGCAACTACAATTTCATTAAGTTCCACCACAACTACTAAATGAAATCACATTTACGCAACAAAAAAACCATCAATAAGCAAGACCCAATAGACAATCTAACCCATATTCACAAAATCACACCCCAAGAATTGGGGTTTTAGCTAGACATGTAAAAGAGATAAAAAGTTATACCAATCTCAGTTTCCATCAATGGGTATGCAAGATTAAGTCTTAAAACAAGACAAGAGTGAAGAATCCACAAGACCCAAGTCCAAAATATTGGAGTTGAAACCCTTTGAATCTTCAAGTTCTTCAAAAACCCTCTCCAAACTTAGAGAGAGTATTGTCTCTCAAAATTGTAATATAAACTTAATACAACTAAAAACTGCCTCTAAGAATAAAAACTGAACTAGTATTTATAGTTTTCAGAAAATGTTCTGCGAAGGAGCCATTCAACGTAGTTAGTCTGGATCACCGATACACTCGGCGATCCTCCCTTTGGTCTGCTTCATTGCCTTTCAGTTCTTGCCTTGAACATCTTCACGTCCTGGATCATTGGACGGTATAGTACTACTTCTCGACATGCCGACTACTCCATTTTAACACTGATTTGATCTTTTCTTTCAGGGCTCAGCGCACTGGAATAAAAGGCGAGGATAAGACCTTTTGGCGACTCCCCGAACGGGTTCGGAGATTCTCAGATCTTCATTTCTTCGTTCTTTCAGCTGCCTTTGTTCCTTTTTGCTAAGTAGTGTCCATGCTTTCCCTCAAAGTCCAAATACCTGAAACTTAAGGGTTTTCATCAGATATTGAGACAAAATATGCATTTGAGGACACTAATTCTATCAAAACATTGCCCTAAATGAGTCCAATTTGTGGACTCATCAACACCCCAACTTAAACTTTTGCTTGTCCTCATGCAAACTCAAGTTCAGCCATTCAAAAAAGGTGTCTTGAGCAGTGCTACAAAAGGATCGATCATGTATGCACATAACAAGACTTAATCTACTTATGCAAAAATCAAATGTGGACTTAAAGATTCAAGTTATGACTCACCAATATCAAAGAATCTCATGCTCACAATACTTGCTTCAAATGCAAGTTCAAGCTTAACCAAAGTGTTCAAATTCCCTCATACAAGAAATGATTCCATATTCACACACAAAGGTTTAATCATTTAAAGTTTTGGAATCAAATGCAACGCTCACTCTCACAAGGAAGAACACAATGCATGCTTTTGCCCATAGGTTTGCACGTATTTTCCAGTCAACATTTGTTGTGGCTTACTCAAGATCAAAAAGGTCTTTTCAAGGCTTGTAATGGGGCTTAGTGCAAATGTATGGTCATTTAGGCTCATTGTCTTTTATCCTCATGAAATGTGGTGCTCACAACACTTCCTTTCCTATTCCTTCATCATTCTCTTTAGTGTTCATAAGTCATCCTATTATTCACTTTCCATGAATTGTTTGGAAACCCCATTTCTTTTGTACTTTATTCCACAACTTTCTTTTTCATTTTATTTTTTTTCTTTTTCTTTCTCTTTTCTCTTTTTTTTTATATATGGAGGGGTTCCATTTTTCTCAAAACCATGGGTAAGAGGGACTTTCTTGAACTTCTTGATTTGCCTTCTCTTTTCATCACACCCCCAACTTAGGCTTTTGCTAGTCAACTAACCATAACTTCATGAGGATTATGGGTAGTGGATAAAGAAAGGTCTAGTTTTCATCAAGTTTCTTCCAAAGGAAGGTAAGGCTCAAGGGGTGTTCAAAAGAGGTTTACCTATGCTCACAAGGTAGGCCACGAAGAGGTATATGTCAAATTGGTTCACACTCTTTAAAGTTGCCTAAGATCATATCAAGAGATAGCCTTACTTAGCCGATCGGACCAACGGGGCAAATTCTAGGTGTATTCATGCATGGTTCATAGTAAGCTCATCACACAAGGCCTTGACACTAAAGTCAAACAAAACCCCATACTTTCGCTAGTGTGCAACAGTCATTACAAGAGAATCAATTTGATACATGGCTAATCACAACGAGATGCAAAGAGTTCACATATTGTCTATGGAACTTCATTTTGCCTCATCGTAGCCAACATTCATGTTTGTTCGATTAAGAGCAATATTTAAGTCATCGATATTGATCGGAACCGAGGCTTAAATTTTGCAAAAGAACAGCCACATTCAACACATGAGAGGTGGCAAAAATTTTCAGACGGGTCAAAATCATTTTGCTATTTAAAATAAAAGGAGCCACAAGCTCAAACATCCACAAGAAAAAAATAGTGTAATACACACTAATAGCTCATAACCCAAAATATATAATCAAAATAAATATGCACAAAGGTGGGCCTCACCCCACCACAAATAAAAACATTTGTCCTCAAATGCGAATGAAAGTATCCAAAAGTAAAAGTAAGTAAGACAGAGAGGAAAGGTAAAGAAAGGTCCTGTCTACACAGTCGCTCCATCTGTCGAGGCCTCAGTGCCCGGTGTAGTGCTTTGAATATGGGCATCAGTGCACAGAGTAACCTCAGAAGGAATAGCAGTGCCAAATCCACTAGGAGCTGCTGTGGACGTCTCAGTCGGTGATGTCTGGGTCACTGGTTGCACAACCGTCTCTACAAGATCTGGCAACTCTTTGAATATTCTCTCATCTCGGTTATCTCTCATCTCCTCATCGTGTGCTGCTTTCAGTTCCTCGTCGTTCTCTGCATCCGACTCCTCATATGATGTGCCATCCCTTTGCACTTCTCCAGTGGTAGTTGGACGAATCCCCGAGGTTCCAGGAGCATCCTTGTCATCTCCACCCTGAATCAATCAAGTGAAGTTGGTAGACTTCAAATAGTCTACGTCTTTTCTCAAATCTGCTACTTCGGCTTTCAAAGCTGAAACCTCGGATGTCTCCCCCTGTGTGCTTTCACAAGAAGTGACTTTAGTAGCTAGATCATCAACAGAGGCTCTAACGGGGGGTAAGTGCAGCCAAGATAGCACTGTAAATCATCCCTGGGATGGATCTCTCCAATCGAGTAGCCCTCACATCAGCTGAATAGGCCAGATTCCCCATTTTCAGGATCATCGCCTGAGTAATCTTGGTGGGCTGGGAGGATGATGAAACACATGGGACTTGTGAAGAAGAGGAAGGGGAAGGTGTACCTGAAGGCTCAGAGGCCAGAGTCGGGGAAAATGACTCTACCTGTAACGTTTCAACATCGACCTCTTGGGAAGTATCTATCAGAGTTGTTCTCCTCCTGTCAACCTCCTCTCGTGTGTGCTCGGCCTCAATACGCCGGATGTCAATGGAGGAAGACGGGGTGATCTCAATATCCCTCGTAGTGTCTTGAGGTACTCCAGCACGCTGGCACAACTCGGTAATCAAGACTTGAAATGATAGAGAAGTCAGCTTCTGTTTGGCTCTCATGGCCATCTTCTGTGAAATCAACAGTCCCAGGTCAATGCGTTTCTTAGACATGATAGAACCAAGGCAAGCTGCCTTAGGATGGTGCAAAATGGACTCTTTCTGGGATGGCGCTATGGTGCTGCTGATAAAGCCAAATCAGAACCTGGCAGCAATGTTCAAGTTCATCTTCTCAATAGGGGCTCCTACCCTGATCCACCTCGGGGTGGTGTCAGAAATGAAAGGAGCCAACCAACCCTTCAAATCATCTAGGGACTGAACAATAGGCAACCTTTCGTAAGGATGTACAGAGTGCAACGGTCTACCCAATATAGTGTTAATATACTCGCTGTGGCACTCAACTTCCTTGCCTTTGACCATGACCGACTTTACCAGTCTAAACTCGCTTGCCTTCTTCTTGTTCTTGGGCACCAACTCCCCATAAGTTGTGCA
The DNA here is from genome assembly GCA_029582605.1 of Solanum gracilifrons. Taxonomy (NCBI): domain Eukaryota; kingdom Viridiplantae; phylum Streptophyta; class Magnoliopsida; order Solanales; family Solanaceae; genus Solanum; species Solanum gracilifrons. The sequence goes on along the minus strand of JAJOOH010000342.1, from coordinate 9,914 downwards.
AAATTCCCTAACCCAAAAAGGAATGTAAGGGCCTTGGGGCCTTGTGAACTTCTCAAACTCATGGCATCGGAGGGTGTCAATCACATCGGGATACTTGCCTTCCAGGTCCTCCGTAGATAATAGTTTTTCCTCTAGGATGGTCCGTACCTCATCACCTTTCAATCTGTTTAGCAGTCTAGATGGAGGAATGATAGGGGGTGCAGAGGCCACTGGGTGTGCATGAGCTGGCACTGAATTTGTTTCAGGAGGGGTGGCAGTTGCGGGAACTCTGGTGGGTGAGGATTGAGATCTAGCCTGGCGTCTACTCCTTCGATGAGTCAAAAGCTCCTCGTCTACTGATTCAGAAAATTCCACCTGAGTTTCAATAGCTACTCCTTTCCTAGCTATGTGCTTCTTCCTTTTCCCTTTATCTCCCGGTGGGAGTTCTTCTCCTTTCCTTTTTGGAGGATTTGATCCCCCCCGTTTATGTGTATTCCCTTTGCTTACTTCTAAGGTTGCGTGGTTAGATTTGTAAGTACCATATCTACAAAAGATCGGAACAAATTAGGAGATAATCAAACATAAGCACATAAAATCTATTGTAGAGAGACCCGCCAATCCATTCGGTGAGTTGCCGAACTTCTTTGGCGAGCTAAGTCGGGATCGCCGAAGGTATTGGTTGAAAAATTATGGCAAGTCGGCGATAGGAAGGTCCTTTGGCGAATCGCTGACTATTTTCGGCATGCAAAGGTTTGTCCGCCGAAAGTTACAGTGCAACAAGGGTTTCAGGGGTGCAAATAAAGAGCGATCAAGAGTACTTTTGGTGAGTCACCGAGTTATTTCGGCGACCTCTGAATTTTCGCCGAAAGTTAGATACTCAAATCACAAATTTAACACTAAATAAAAAATGAGATGAAGACATTAGGCGAAATGCCGAGTAATTCGACAAGCTCGTCCCAGCTCACCGAACAGCTTAACGTGCCCATTTTCAATCCACCTTCTCAAAATCAATCGTGCAACTCCCGAAAACAAAATCAAAGCATGCACTAATGGAATTCAAACAAGACCCGTACTATCCATCACCCCGGGATACTCAGATTTTTTTCCGATTTTGCTAAATTTGGCCATTTGACGATATTTGCTCTTAAGAGTGGTGTTACTCGCTCTATCATTGAGCAGTTTTCATCATTTAACATAAACATGAGCTACTCAGACTTCACCCAATCAATCTAAACATCATGCAACCACAACCCAATACAATTTCATTCATTTAAAAGCACAAAAATTATGGGCATTTGATAATCATAACAATATGGGCAAGATTTTTAAATTAAAATTGACATTTAAGCATTCTAACTCTATCAGAGAGGCCCAACACACAACAACACGGTACGATCATCGTAAGTGAGTACAAAATTTTTGAATGTAAACTTAGGATTCAGAAACCAACCTCATATGCCGATTAAAACCTGATTGAAAAGCTAGGTGGCAAAGAAATCCTAGTTCCGAGCACCAATCAACAACTAAAATACTATTGGAATATAAAAATATTGAAAATACTACCTTGGTGTGAGTGTGTGAAGATTAAAAGCGAGGGAAAGTGAATGATTTCAAATTCTAACACTACAAGAAAAAACGCCTCTAGGGACGGGAAAAATAGTCCCTAAAAGTCCAGTTCTAGTCCCTAAAAGTCATTTGCGACTAGAAATATCTGGTCGCCTTCCGTCTCTCTTGGCTCTGTCGCTATAAGTTAATAGCGACCGGTATAGCTTTCTGGTCCTTAAAATTATTTTGCGTCTGAAAAAATTCTAGTCCCTAAACACTTTTAGGGACTGCATTTCTGGTTCCTAAACATAAATCATATGGTGACTAATACCTTTTTTAAGACCAGTTCTGCTTGTCCCTAACAGACTAGAAATCAACCAAAATATTTTGATCCTTACAGGTGTTTTAGGGACCATATATGTGGTCCGTGAATTTATATTTGCTCTTTAATTGATCTATTTTCAATACACATAAACAAATGCACATAGAAAAAAATTATAAATAATAGGATGCTTTCATATATTATGTAGACAAAACACCAGTATCAACGTTGTTTATACTTTCGTTAAGAAAAGAACATAGCATCTATTAAAAATATATTGTATTTTCCAATAGTCCCTAGCTAAATAATAGTAAATTTGTTAACTTGCAATGTCTTCAAATTTTGCATCTCTTGAAAATCCTCAAACCCTGAAAAAATGTAGACATAATTTATCTTTAGAAAAACTATAAAGTTCGAATTCAAAAATCTGTTAAAAAGTTATTCTATTAATACATGTTTAGAAGTGGCTTAGACGTTTACCAGAATAAAGTTTAAATTCAGAAATGATAAGTGTATATACTTCAAAAATTAAACACCAACAAGAAGGGGCTGCAAGAATAAAAACAATGACGATTAGGAAAAACATGTATATACAGGTGATAATTTTTTTTAATTCTAGAACAGTATCTTATCTAAGTAATCAACATCAATACTATAATTTAAATCAAAGATGTTCTAATTGATTTTGATATGAGAAAGCACAACATCCTAGTTGCAGAGAAAACTTGAGATGAATGATAAACAACTTTATGTGAGCTTTTATTTAGTTTTAAAAAATTCGATAGGATATTCATTCTTTCATAATTATGAAGGAGAATATCTTATACTTGTTTCATTCTTCCTACCATTAAAGCTTCTCTTAGTTTATTTGTTCATAGAACCAAAGTTCTTCTCCTAAGGCAAATGAATAACAATAAAGATAGAATGGCATAACATACACAATCAAATGTTATATATATATATATATATATATATATATATATAATAAAATAAACGTGGAGAATGAGCTTCACAATAATAACGTGTATATTCTAATGTCTTAAAAGACATTATGAAGCAGCATTTCAACCAATAGTTATACCTTCCCAAAGCTCAGAAGCTAAATAATGACTCCATCGTTGCACTAGAATCAAATTGCAGAAGAAAAGAACTTAGTGATTTGTTCTCTCTGAAGAACACCCATAATTGAAGAGTACATGAATATTCCAACCTTGTAAACGTGATGCGAAGCATATAAACACATGAACATCATATTCAAGAATGTCATTCTAGAGACAAATAATTATAAAATAGTCTAGAGAAGAATAAAATTTTCACTTGATTTTTCATAAATATGAAGGTTATCAATTATGAAATAGACAAAAACAACAAATAAAAAAAGGTTGCTGGTTTGTTAGAACAAATTAAAACTTCAAGATACTAGTGAGAATTTTTCAACTGCTAATCAATTGTTCAAGTTCTGTATGAAATAAATATTTGTATAACTTAATTTTTCTGGTTCAGTAGTTCTTTAAATTCATTTAGTAATACCTGAGTTCAATAAGACTCCATATTGTAATGGACTTATTCTATTTAGAGGGTGTTTGAATTGACTTATTTTAAGTGTTTTTGAATTTTAAGCTCTTTTTCCATTTTTTGTGGTGTCTGGAAAAGATAAAAAAGAAAATCAAACTTGATAAAATGGCATGTTTAGTATCTCTAGCATAACTCCATTACTGATCATGCAGTAAGTCTTCAGAGGGTTCAAATATTTATCCAATGGCATAATAATCAAGACAGCATACAAATGAGCCCTTTTGTTAAGAGTAACAGTAAACAAATTTCAGTATCAAAACAAAACTTCAGATATACTTCTAGCTTTAATAAACAAATAGCACACAAGGAAAGGACCAAATTCATAGAATAGAATATAATAATAATAAAAAATACACATGAATTATAAAATAGGAAAGCTAGTATAAAGCCATATATAATTCTTATGGGAATCTATCCATACATCTATTCTGATAATCTTTGTATAGTGGTATAAGATCTCACAGAAGTTGCAATAAAGATGGCACTAGTATAGATGTGCTACATCTTATTGGCATCGTATAATACATTATCATTTATTGAATGACTTGTTTTGTGTTGTATATAGTATATAGAGGTATTAACAAGGATTTTTCACTCACTATATATTTTACTACCAGGCATAGAGTAAAACGACAGTTCGAAGAGAAAATCCAACTAGCTAAGTACTGAGTCTTGTTATTCGTTCATGTTGTCCAAAATTCAAAAAACTAATTCAGATCCTTTATAAAAAATGACTTATATCTTATGATTTATGACAACCTTTTTGTGTTATGATTTCATTACCATGTTTCACATCGTCACCCAACCCATATCCCTAGAGTAGTCACCGTTACATCTTAGAATCCTAGTTCATTTATTCGTCTTTCATCCAAAAATAAATCTTTCTATTTTTGTTTTTTAAATAACTGTAAATCGTCATTAATATGCATATTCGTTCAATAGTCTAACACCATATCATCATGTACCTCTGTTTTTGTAAAACTCTTAGAGCCTTAGCAGGTGCAATTAATGGAATATGCTACCAGGTCACTAATCCTCCATAAACAACCTATTTCTATTCGGAAGTTCGGAAATTACTTATTTGCACACAAAAGAAAAATAAAGCAGTGTGAATAACAATATATACTTCAATTGTACTTTAAATATACCTTTTAACATGCCATTAAAATGCTTAATAGAAGCAATTTTACAGGACTTGATCTGAACAAGATATGAGTGCTTTTCACGCAGGTTCATAGGTGTTACTCTTTCATCCATTTGAGGTTTTGTTCATCTGCAACCAGAATGATTAAAAAACAGGGTGATTAAAAAACCAAACTTTAACATGAAATCTAACTTTAGGAATACCCTGAAAAATATATTAAGTTACCTCAAGAAAGAGATTAATCTAGTTGGACCAAATTAAACAACCTATACATACTAGCTGCTATAGGACAAGCAAATTATGATTCTGTATACAAGAAACCAAAAACACCAAAAGAAAATGCACTAACCAAGAAGAAAAGCTTTGCATTAGTGATAAATAGTGACCGCCATAGCAGAATAGCGGCATACATCAATGGTGGAGGAAATAAATCTTCACTTTGATTGAGGAAACGGGCAAGAAAATGGCAGTGAAAACCAAAGAATAGAGAGCAATCGCCGCTTTGGTAACAAAAAGGCGAGTTTAGGGTTTTAGGGGAAACAAAAAAATAAAGAGACTTTGAGGGGTCTTTCTTTTATTTCTTAAATTAAAACTGTTCAAAATACTTTAATTTTTTGCTTTTCGGAAAACCATTTTAGTGGCTTAAAATATTAGCGAGTTTATTCCCGCTCAATTTAGAGCATTAGGGACCCGTAATTGTACTATTATGACGACCAAACTAATTCCTTTCGCTAGTAACCAAACAAAATAGAAAATTAGGGACCAATATAAAAACTAGTCCTTATATGTGTACTTTCAGGGACCAGATTATTAGCTCGTCACTAAATGTTGGTCTTTAATGAAGCATTTTCTTGTAGTGTAAGACTCTTGGCCATTATAAACCGTCTAGTTCGTGCCCATTCGACGACATTAGTTGCACTCGCTGATCCACTTGGTGACATGTCGAGTTGTCACTTGCCTCACCGTGTTGTTTTACAGGACCTTCGGTCAAAGTGAGGGTCCAAACGATTGTTTTCATCGTGAAGGCTGAACAGGTCGGTGAGTTGCCAAATTGGTCCAAGCCTCGCCGAGTTATACAAACTCCAAGTTAGTCTTGTGTGGGGTTGAATCAATGGGTCAAATCGGGCACGCCGACCATTTTGGTGATTCGCTGACTTGCCATTTTACTCGCCAATATGCATTTTTTAAACACTTTCAGCATTTAAACCTGCACCACTAACACACCATTATTTATAAAAGCAAACAAAAGCATCTAAAACCTTCGGTTTCCTCCCAAGAAGTGCCTTAGTTAACGTTGTGGCACGACGCAAGTCCTTATTTACTCTCCATTGGGGGGGTTGGTCCTGGTGTTACTAGGTAACCCCAATAGTTCATTTGAGTGAAGAGGAGGCACTGCATAACTCATGAGTGTCCTGATCAACTGGATTGATCTAGAATGGGAGCCTATCATTTGATTCAACACTTCAATATTCTCCTTTATCTCTTCCAACATTCGATCTTCTTCAGTGATCTTTTGGAAAATGATTGGGAGTCTGTCCTCGACACAATTGTTCTCCCTGTCTCTAGACTGTTTCCGCTCATGAGGGGGTATGTACCAACCTTGTCTCTTGCACGAGTTTTCCACCTCTAATATTTTGATGGCTAACTTAATCAGCTGAGTTACTAGTGCGGTTAACTTGAAGTCCCTCTCAACTTATTGACTAGTCTCAACCGAGTTGCTACAATTTCCCTCAGTCATGCTCAGGGTATTTGCCTACATCAACAACTTCAAAGCAAAACAAAACTAAAAATAAAGTTAGAAAACTACGACTATTAAAAGAAAAATTCATCTTAACCAAAAATATTTCAGGTAACACCACTCCCCGACAGCGCAGCCATTTTGATGTTTGTGTAATCAAGACACAACTTCCAATGCAAGTGTCTATGATCGTACAATAGTAAAGTAAACCAACCAAGGGTTGGGGTCGAGTCCCAAGGGAGCGGTTCCTGAAAATTAGTGATTAAGCTTGAAAGTGCTAAAGCTAACCGTAGCTAAAGACTTTACCGAATGAAAGACATGACAATTTAAAGGGTTTGACACGAGTGTCAATTATCAATAGGGGGTTTGTAAACAAGTAAATAGCAAAATCAACAAAAATAAAGAGATATGAATATGGAGACGGGATTCTTGGAATGTGATAGAAATACGGGCTAAACTAGATCATTGGGTACATTCTTTTGATAGTAAATTCGTTGAATATTTGTGACTAGGCTAGACTATAGTGGGGGTAAATTCTCTCTCGAGCTACTTACCCCGAATCAACTCGGTTTCTCTCGAACACTGAGTTGCCGCTTTGAGCACAGCCTCCACCTTAGCCCACTCACTCTCTCAAGATGAGTGTGTGGGAGAAGGACTAGGGTTCACTCTCTCGAGCTAAACCTCATGTCTACCCAATCCCACCGGCCTTTAATTTAGTAGTTTTAGTTTTACGACTTCTCTCTCGAGCAAGCCGAAAACACAAAGGTGAAATCATATTCGCAACTACAATTTCATTAAGTTCCACCACAACTACTAAATGAAATCACATTTACACAACAAATAAACCATCAGTAAGCAAGACCCAACGAATAATCTAACCCATATTACAAAATCACACCCCAAGAATTGAGGTTTTATCTAGACATGTAAAAGAGATAAAAAGTTATACCAATCTCAGTTTCCATCAATGGGTATGCAATATTAAGTCTTAAAACAAGCCAAGATTGAAGAATGCACAAGGCCCAAGTCCAAAATCTTGGAATTGAAACCCTTTGAATCTTCAAGTTCTTCAAAATCCCTCTCCAAACATTGAGAGAATATTGTCTCTCGAAATTGTATTCTAAAATTAATACTACTAAAAACTGAACTAGTATTTATAGTTTTCGAAAATGTGCTGTGAAGGAGCCATTCAGCGCAGTTAGTCGGGATCACCGATACACTCGGAGATCCACCGTTTGGTCTGCTTCATCGCCTTTCAGCTCTTGCCTTCAACATCTTCGCGTCCTGGATAATTGGTCGGTATAGTACTGGTTTATGGAACTGTTTGGCGACATGCCGATTACTCCATTTCACCGATGATTTGATCTATTCCTTTAGGGCCTAGCACACTAGAACAAAAGGCGAGGATAAGACTTTTTGATGACTCACCGAATGGGTTCGGCGATTCTCAGACCTTCATTTCTTCATTCTTTCAGCTGCCTTTGTTCCTTTTTGCTAAGTAGTGTCCATGCTCTCTCAAACTCCAAATACCTGAAACTTAAAGGTTTTCATCAGATATTGGCACAAAATATGCATTTGACGACAATAATTCTATCAAAACATAGCCCTACATGAGTCCAATTTGTGGACTCATCACTGAGCAAGAGAGGTTAAAACACTATGAAAAGATAGAATCTAGACACAAACAGAGGTCAAAGAGAATATAAAGGAAAACATACGAGCATACCTAAGAACTGCTAAACTAAACTTAACTTGACCCCTCCATAAGCCCATAAGGTACACTCCGGTGCATGTTTATGCAAAACCTGAATGGATCCGTACAAACCCGAAAGGTACGCAAATAGCTAAGTCCACTAAGAGAGGAGTACCGCAAACCTAAAATTGGGCTCCCAGCCTAAATAACAATCATATCTAGTCAACTCCTAGCCAGCTCGCAAATGTGACAATCAATCTAGGCCGCCCAGCCAACCAATCCACTCTTAGGGGTGTAAGCTGCCCAACTAGAAAGAGGATTAGTTCAGAACACTGTACAGGCAAATGAGATATGCAAACCAATTAAAAATGACACTTTGGACTCAATGGAGTAGACAAAATTTCCATACAAGGTCGTCTTGAAAGAATATGGGTCCATACCGAAACTTATTTCATGTCAAAATCCACAAGGGGCTCATCTAAACAACAGGTCGTTCTAGTTTAAACACAACCTTCCAGAACTAATTGAGCTGGAATTCATCCGAGTTCGTTTAGTCAAAATTTTGACAAAAGTCAAACTTAGGTCTTAACTTGGAAGTTGAAATGTCTAATCGCACAAACTCGTATTGAAAGACTCGCGAGTCACAACAACAATATTACTAGCCTAATTTGACCATTACAAAGTTGATGAAACTATCAGAATTGGGTTCTAGCGTTAATTTTGAATTTTTTTAGCAAAACTGACTGTAAATATTTGAAAAGTTCCAAGACACTAAAACTTACATATAAATCAATCAAATGACCAAGTGATCGAATTGTTATTTACAGCAAGCCATAAAATGACTTGGGATCGCTTCATGAATATTTGAAATGACGAACAGGTGACATTTTGAAATTTCTTATTTCTGATATTTGACATACGAGTAACAAGGACGAGTCACAGGAAGTTTGACTGGTCGTACGATGGTTCTGTAGAACGATTCCAGAATTAGTAGAATTGTCATACCCCGAGGCTAACCCCTGGGCATAAAATGGGACCTAGGATCACGAATGACCCCAAGCTAACCCTGAGCTAGCATGTCATAAGCAAACTGAATATATCTATGAAAAGATGGACTAATGCTGAAGTTAAACAAGAGATAAACGAATGATGGGGAATACCCAAAACTGGTTTATATATATATATATATATATATATATATATATAATTCTAAAAGTTTAGTGATACTGAACAATCCCTCAAAAATTAACGTTGAATCTAAACTATGTTTGAAAAAACCTCTAACTGACTAGAGTTGCTAGGACATGTCCCCAGCTAAACCTAGAAGAACTGAAACTGAAATGAAAGACTAAATTTGAAAACATGTCTATTGTCTTCGAAGTATGATGACTAACCACTGAAGCTACTAAATCTGGATTGGGAACTGATCTACGTGTGAAGTGAATGTTGAGGACCTGAACTTATATCATTAAAGGATGTAGCACAGAGTATACGTCAGTACTTAGAAGGTACTGAGCATGTAGGATAGGATAAAAGCGGACCAAACATATAAGTTGAACAAAGCATAACTGAGCAATGATATAATCTGAACATGATGGAAATATTGATACATACTGAAAAAAACTGAACTGAATGTAATGACCAAGTACATAACATGGTGAGACTGAATAATGAAGTATAACTGAAAACCTGGTCAAATGAACTAGAGTCTGATTGTGGCAGCTACTATTAACCGACATAACCCCCACGTGAGCTAACCGTTTTGTCTTATGTATACACCCCATTGAAGGGCCCAATATACCTTGCCAGGGGTATAATGCATGACTAGCGTGATCACTAAAACTAATGCCCACAGAGGGGACTTAACCTACGGGTGCACGTATCTCTCGGTGCTAAGCCTACTCCCAACTTAATATAT